>SNQJ01S0081267.1:16184-35483 GCA_010110895.2 Picea sitchensis
TGTACCATAAATTTAGTTCATATGATTTCTAAGATCAATGGTCACCAATTCATTTGTAACAACTAAGAAGAGTCTCTTTAGCATGTCCCTTTCTCTATTCCTCACCTTTAGAAATATTGCTAGCATCTCCTCTATCATAAAAAAATATGGTTTCATTTCCATTAGGAGACATGAGCTTCTTGAAGCCCTCTACAATTGACATAGAGTCTTCTGGTGCACCCTTTTACCTAGACAGGTTTCCCTCCCACATGATATATATTAGTAATTCATTTTATCCCTTGCTCCATCCAAATTTCCCATAGCCCTACCTCATGTCATATATTTTATTTTGGAGACATAAAGAGAGTTGTTAACATGATCAATAACAATAGAGTTACGTATGAGGAATACCTACACATTGAGTTCCTCAAACCTGGTATTCACTCTATCAACTTACATATTCTCAATTTGTTTGATTTATTGCGTTGTTTGATCAAGTTCTCCTTTCACATGGTTCCACCATATCATCCAACCCATTTTGAAATCAAGGTTTAGTTAAGATCCTACAATTACATGACCATAATGATTGGACACACTTATATACCTGTTTTCAAATTTAGTTAAGATCTTGTGTTGAATGGCATAATTTTTTTCTTAAAAAAAACACAACATTGGTCGCTTTAGCGACTAACATGTTCATTGCTAGTATTGGAAATTGGTCACAAACACCAACCTATTAGTCGCTAGAGAGACCAACTTGTTATTCAGTTGAGTGACTAACATGTTCATCGCTAGTATTGCCAATTGGTCGCAAACCCAAACCTGTTAGTCGCTAGACCGACCAAACTGTTAGTCAGTCGAGTGACTAACATGTTTGTCGCTAGTATTGCCAATTGGTCGCAAACCCCAACCTGTTAGTCGCTAGAGCGACCAACTTGTTAGTCGACCGAGTGACTAACATGTTCATCGCTAGTATTGCCAATTGGTCGCAAACCCCAACCTATTAGTCGCTAGAGCGACCAACCTGTTAGTCGTTCTATCGACTAACTTTCGTCGCTAGCCGAAATTTTCCCTATTATGAATAGGCTTTGTTTCCCGGACGCTAGATTGACAAAGATCCATGTGTGGCCGCTAGACCAAAAAATGTATTCCGACGGAAAAAAAATCATCTTGGTCGCAAAAACGACTCTATGCCGACGAAAATTTGTCTCTACTTTGTTGCAAAAACGTTCAAATTTAATAGTGATTATAGGAACCCAATCTATAGTAAAATGTGTAGGGATTTTATTTTCTAACATTCTACACAACATCATGGAAATATACATAATATTGGCATCACAGTAGGTTGTAGAATATGTTCCATGACTATTAGTTTTGAATTTATTTTCATTTACCCACCAAGATTTTACTATATCATGGATAGTTATACCATAAATCACACATTCATCATTCTCGAAATTCATTATAAATATTTTTGGGGGTGCAAGTTAATTTATACATTAATTGAATGTCTTCAAGCCAAAACGATCCAACAATGGTCTTTTAATAACTGTAGATGGTTTTGGTCAGAATATCAACGTGATCCAAGGCCCAACATATCATCTCTATATATGGCAACAATTTTGTCCATGATGTGACTTTGTGAAGCTCTGACTTAGCCACATGTCTTAGCTTGTTTGTGATTGACTCATCTTCTCCTCTGCTTGATTCATCAGAATAGAGGGAATTTTCCTTCTCCAAGATTTCATAAACATGATTCCATGATTTAATGACGGCGGTGAAGTGAGCAGTAGTGTCTGAAAAAATGTATGAGTTTGGATTTGGATCTTCTACAAATGGGTCTTGTTTCTTTCCTACTTTATGCAGTGCCATAATTTCCAAGTATCAATGTTATCCCTCCTGTGAGAAGTAAAAATCTATGAGTCCAAACTACTGAATACAAAATTTCTTAATGTGAATGGAGAAATGATATAAAGTTAAAAATGCTTTTATTAAATAAAAACATGAAACCATAAATCAAATTAACAGGGTAATCATGTCAAATATGTCAAATTTATTACCTGACGGTCATAATATTTTCAAAATCCTTTACCTTAAGCACATTGAATACAACTTTAATGATCGTGATTAATGAGAATAAGTGATTTCGTTGCTTCGACATTTGGGATTTTTGAATGATGAATGATAGATGTCTCCGAAAGGCTGAATTCACGGAGAAATTAATCATCCTTTAATTGATTTTTTTGTTTTAATTAACCACAATTTTATGGCCTTTTTAACTTTAAGTGCTTCAGAATTCTGACACTTCAGAACTTTGGGGCTTCGTGAGTTTTGCGTTAAAGGTGTTTAGAATTGTCCTAAAGGCCAAAATCACAGAGTGATTAATTACATTTAACTATGCCAAATAAAACATGTTTTACCCTTTAATTTTCACGCTTTATAATTTCGCCAATCTGACACTTCGACGCTTCGACATTTTTTGGATTTGTTGACGATTTAATCTTCCGGAGGAAAATATCACAGAGTGATGTGGCAATATGACGTCACTGTTGATGACATGTCATGAAAACATGACTAATACGTGTCACCTTAAATCGTGCGAATTATATAACCAAGAGTTCCCAAAGTGAGTGTCATGTGTCGCCACATGTAAAGAGTGCAGGTGGTGGAGGATGCATCAGTTGATTAATTAAAATATTTTGCTGGAATTCAAAGCTCCAGAGATCAGGAGCTTCGTAACTTCGAGACTTTTAAGACTTTATACATTTGATATTGAACTCCTTAATCATAAAGTCTCGAAGTAAACTTTGAATTACTTTGTTGATTAAACATTTTGCAATTCTAAAAATCGGAAGTTGTGAGAGCCGTCGATCTAGATGACTATCAATTTTTTAAAGGTTGGTGCTTGATCCACCCTGTCAAAATGTAACAAAAAATATTTTAGTTAAAGAAATAATATTCCTAAAGTTTAAAACTTTACTTGAAAAAGAAAAAACAAAAAGGAATTTCAAAATTGTTTTTTATTCGAAAATTTCATTTATGTTCTAACAAAATGTATTCTTTGATATATATAAGAAAGTATTTTGTAGTTTTCTGCCATTTGGGTTTCCACCTAAATTCTGGTGTACTGTGTATTTGATGTGATGTGATGTTTATTATTTTTATATTCTCATGATATATTGATGATACATTGATGATATAATGCTTATGTTAAGTTGAAGTTTATATATTGTGGTAAAAGTGTTCATACTGATTCACCCACATCAGTATTCCAAGAGTCAAATGGTAATAAATATATACTAAATATGAATAATAACCAATTTATATAAAAAATGTTTGATATAATACAATAGATATATAGTATCATTACTTCGACAAATTCATTTGGGACAAAATGTATATTAAAATTCTTTTAAAGCATCTATTTGCAAATTACACATGAAAATAAGGAGAGTTATAAAGGAAAACAAGTCCCTCTATAACATCATTACTTTCCCAAATTCATTTGGGAAAAAATGCATATTAAAATCCTTTGAGAGCGTCTATGTACAAATTACACATCAAAACAAGAAGAGTTGTACAAATTGTGGTAGAGGGAATATGTTTCTATGACTGTGAGGTATTGATTGTTGCAGAAGAAAAGATGTAAGAGTCACTTTCACGTGAAAGCATCCACATCACCAAACATAGATGAAAAGTACAATGAACCTACATAGATGAAGTGTACAACTGTAAGAGTCATTTTCACGTGAAAGCATCCACTTCACCAAACATATATAAAGTGTACAATGAACCTACATAGATGAAGTGTACACTGATCTCTTGCACCAAAAAGGTTTTCCTAGAATGGAATACCAAAATGTTTGCAAAAACGTTGGCACAACTAAAGAATACTTGTATCAGAATACAAGAAAAATTAACACTTGTTGCCATCCTATAGTTTGTAGAAAAAACGTTGGCACAACTTAGGAATACATGTACCATAATACCAACCAAATTACAACTCGTTGACGTGTTGTAGCATGTTATTATAGTCGTATAGTTGGCATGTGGTGGAGATCCTAGCTTTCTTGTTTCCTCTTTGTGGTATCGATAATAGAAGGCTTGGCAATAGTTGTAACAGAATCTAGTCAAATCAACATCTATGCAAAATATTAAACTAACAGAATTAATCCCGAAGGTCTTATCTCGGTCGTCTCGTAGTGATCCGTCTTGTAGTAGTGAGAGTTAAGTGAGTCAGTCGGACAAAGACAGTCTATCTCTTTAGGCGCTCCCTGATTTTATTTAATAAAGAGTGGAAAATATGTCTGAAAGAAATCAATTAAGGGGGTGAGGTCCATGGAGGTTTGCATATTTTCACGTCGAAGGAAGTTGGTTTGCAACTTTATTTTATTGATATAAGCATCAATTTTCATGTCCCACGGTTTGCAACTTTACTAGTCCCTGCCTTGGCAAGGGACTCTAGCAACTGCTTCGGGGTCAACGATTTTTGAACAGGTATTAGATGGTGCAATTTAGTTCATTAAATGGTAAATTTTGGTAAGTTATGATGTTACTTTTCCTATGTTTTTTCAAATTTCATCTTATTATGATTTTTTTTTAAATTTATTTATTAAATATTATATATTGAATTTATGATTCACTGTTGGCTCTTTGAGGTGACTTAATTGGCATGGTGTATGTGTTTTTTTAAAAACTAATTATCACAAATAAAAAATGATTTAAAAAAAAATCGATTATTTTAGTGATCAGTGTGCCTTGTCAAATAGTCTGACAACTTGTAGTCCAGGTATCTAATATAATCTGTAAATCACCATCTCCAGTGGCCACGATAGTGCAATATGTCAATCACCATTGCTATGATATTGTAATCTGTCAATAAGGCGGACCCTGACAAACACTCTACAACCTCCGCCATCTCCCATGATGAAAATTATTTTGAACCTAAAATCACAAATCGAAACAAAAAATTACAATGATCATGTATTTGCCTACATTTTAAGGGATTCAGTTCATAGAGATACAAACAACTTCAATTCACAGAGATACAAACAATAAAGCATCTTTCTAGACATTTTAAGGAATTATTCTCACAAAGATAAAAATTTGAAAACGAGATTTGTTTTCAAATACAAATGATTGACTTTAGATGGTATATGAGCTCCCAATGTATAAGTATTGAGCTCGTCCACTTTTACACTTTGCAAATTCGTATTTTTTGATGGATGATTGCATGTAAGATTCTCTAATGTCAATCCATGTTTTTGTTTTATGGTTAATATATATTTCTAATATCTACAAGATAAATGAGTACTTGAAAAACACACATGAAATATTGTTCATATATATCAATTATTTGCAAGACCAACAAGTGAAATGAGAAATGAATTGCAATAGAGCTTCTTATTTACTGTTTTTTTAAATTTGCATTCAGAATAGTGTAGGAATATATTAAAAGAATAATAATAATATTGAGGTTCATTATTTATACTCTTACCAATTCTTAGTACTCCAACCATGCTAACTCCTTAAAGTGAAGATGAGGCTTCCGCAGTGGTTGCATTCAAAACTAGGCTTTGTCTATGGGGTACTACCCATTTCATGTCCTTGAAGACTGCATGTAGAAATGAGACTATTTCCTCTCAGCCTCTCCAACAGGTTTGTAGCATTCATCTTTCAAGCCAGGATGATTTCTAAATTAAATGATATCGTTCATAAATATGGGATTTTGAAAACCATTTCAGTGTACCGATAATAGAATTAATGGATGTAGGCAACCACGAATTAGATTGATTTGAAAAGTTGCTAACAATCAATTCTAGGTTCCTAGGAAACATGGAAAATAGGCATAATTCATACTCCTTAAATCAATATTGATTATTTTATCATATTGATGTAGGAAATGATTTCATTTTTCCCCTTGAAGAAGGACGAAGGGCTTAGTAATTACTCAAAAGGATTCAGGAAAATCCACACTTCACATTGAAAATATGAATAAATCTAGTAGATATGAAGAGACGGAAATGCGAAAAATGCACAACCTCATTCTTTATTTAAGCTTTGAAGCATTTAAATTTGTCAATTTCACTAACATATCCAAATTTGTCCAAATTTTAATCTATAGCATAACTTTGTTCATTTTTATTTTAACTCTCTAGTACAAACAAATTTGTCGAACTTGCTTCAAGATTTAATCTTTAAAGGAAAAGGAAAAATAAGAATAGAAAAAAAAATTCACATACACTTAAATCTCACCGAAACTTTCATTAAGTTTTACAACACAAACGAATTTGTCTCCCTAACTTGGAGCTTTAATCTTTAAGGAAAAACAATAAAACAAAAATCTAGTACAAGAGCATGAGAGAACCTACATACACACTAAAATCTCCTCAAGAATTAAATCTTTAAACTCAATAATTCAGAAGATTGAGGCTTCATAATTCCGTCAAATAACAAAGAAACAAGATATCAAGATTAATGTGAGAACCCTCATGAAATGTAGTGGTCCCTTCTCGAAAATCAAATTACCATAACCGTGATTCTGGTTTCCATTGTTGCAATTTTCTAGGCCCGTGCTATAATTATAGCCATGTCCGATTTATGAAGAAATATTCGTCTAATTTATGAAGAAATATTATTTTACGATTTATGAAGAAATACTCTTTAATGAAGAAACACTATTTAATGAAGAAACACTATTTGTATCTCCATAGCCTAATGTTGTAGTAGTATTTTGTAAGGGTGAAACAGATCGAACGAAACTGCCAACAACATTAGGACTTGGAAGGAAGCTAGAGTTTCCCTAAGTAGGGATTCTGCATGATCTCTTTATCACTATATCTTTGAGAGACACTAATATAAATAATCATGTTATTTCTAAGTTAGCTAAGTAGGGATTCTGCACTATCTCTTTATCACTATATCTTTGAAAGACAAGAATATAAATAGTCATGTTATTTATAAGTTAGTTAGGATTCGTATATACTCAACGATCCACTACCAAAATGCAAGAAAACATACTATTGTTCAAAAAGGGGAGTACTACTAAAATCATGTTATCTTGTTAATCAACTTCATCAGGTTCTCTAAACTGCAGAGATAGAAAGATGTCCCAAAATGCCTAAGATACTTTCTAGTTCATGCGTTCAGACATGTGATTGATGATGGTTGTGTTGTCCAACTTACATTTTAAGCTATTTAATTCTTAATTAAATCATACTTTGAGTTCTTAATTAAATCCTAATTTGGGCTTTATAGGACTAACATGCACTTATCTTTTAAGTCATATTCTGTTCATTTTTTACCACTACACGATTATTGAAACCATAACTTTTATTTTTCTAAAGACCAAGTTTATGAAAGTCTAGATCTTACATCCAAAAGATTAGCGTTAACTATATATATCTATAAAGTTTATTTCTTATAAAAATATTTGAATTTAATATTATTTATATTGCTCAATGACTCTAAATTTGTCCATATCAGTGCAACCAACCACCAATATTCTCTTGCTTGCAATTATTAGTACCTGCCCTTCGGGCTGAGGGACTATTAGTAATCAGTTTTCTAATCTATGCACACAAATCAATGAAAACAAAGCATTTTATCCAAAGTTTTCATCGATCCATACTTTTTTCTACCACAAATTTCATATTTTATCTTAAGGTTTTGTTTTGAGGTCTTATTTGGCCTAATAACAAGGCAGACTTAGGATAAATTTTAATGGTTTTCAAATTATTCAAAGTGGAATAAACTAATTCTATCTCCCAGTTGGCATTAGTTATTAGTTATTAAATATTAAATGTTTGTTTCTCGGTCGATGCTTTCTCCAATGTTTTTCCATATTTCAAACATAGCCTCCCGAACTGCCACCTACACCCCATTTGCATGCAAATATATTTGTTGTCATTTCCAAGGACACTCTTTTCTTTCCTTTCTGTGATTTCCAAAGACCTCTTTCCTTTCTTTCTGTGATTTTTGAAGATCTCTTTCTTCCCCCTGGATGATGCAGGGTACCACTCATCTTCTGTGAATTAATTCTCATAGATCCTGTAGATAATTCAGTATGAGCTTTCTCACTCAAAAAGACAATGAAAGAAAAAAACATTTAATCCAGGAAGTTGTTTCGACCTCAATTCATGTTGCTTTAGTTGTTTACCTAGTAATGTCCAAATTTTTCATATTATATACTCACTATATTAAATTTGTACAACATTATAGATTGATGGTAAAAGGAGAAGGTGGATTGTTATAGATATCTCTTACCAGAGAGAGACATCGAAGATGCTCCTTCATTGGTTTTCCCTGCCCTTCAGGCCGAGGGACTATTAGTAATCAGTTTTCTAATCTATGCACACAAATCAATTAAAGAAAAACATTTTATCCAAAGTTTTCATCGATCCATACTTTTTCCTACCTCAAATTTCATATTTTATCCCAAGCTTTTGTTTTCAGGTCTTATTTGGCCTCATAACGAGGTAGACTTAGGATACATTTTAATGGTTTTCAAATTGCTAGTCCCTGTCGAAGGCGTATAGGTACTATAGTGATCGATAATTAGTTGACTTCATATTAGTTTGTGGTTTGACTACAAATATTTGCATACTTTCTAATGTTCGAACTACATAAATAAAAGGATTATTTTTTATATATTAAAAAAACCCATATATGTCATGATCTGATTGGATGATAGATTTGAGGTCTTATTGCCAACTTCGCTATTCCCAATGAATTATATGTTTCCATATCCAAAGTTTTATCATGTACGGTGTTTTTCTTAATTTGTACTATTCGTATTGAAATGTTTAGATATCCAAAGTTTCTACTAATAGATTTGAGGTCTTATTTCACATGGATAGTCAGTTTTCATATTATTTTGTCATCTCACTCAATTTTTTTTTATCATAGTCCCCCCTGTTCAAACTATTTTAAATATTATTTTTATTATTTTTATTATTTTTATTATTTTTTTATTACTATTACTATGTGTGATTTTTTATTTATTGTTGCGTACTTCGAGAGTCTTTGTCATTGTTGTGTATGTAAACAGGTCTTCCATGCTGCATTATTTCTTAAATGTTTGCACAGGGAGAATCACTTCGACGGTTCTGGAAGTATTAAGTGTTTACCTAACAAGTCTCACAACCTTAAATTTTTATTATACATATGTGTTGCAATACAGTTTCGTTCCATTTTTTTGATGGTGTTGTTTTCAGTGAAATTGTGCAATATTGTTCTCCAATGGCATCATTGGTTCAATGGTTGATGTTTGCTCGTTGGTTCATTCCATGCTTATTGTTCTTATTTGATTCAAATTTGCAAAGTTGAGGTCCTGCAGTTGCAGTTGGACCTCTTTGTGGTTGTTCACTGGTGTGTTGTTCTTCAACTTTGCAAGTTGTTGGACCTGTTGTTGCGGTTTTCAAGTTTTGGGGGAACCATCTGCCGGGGTGTAGTAACAGGGAATGCTTTTATTCTGTGGGTCAAAAAACTCCGTCCACCTGTTGCCTTTGTCCTATCCTTTCTATTTTGAAGAACATATTTTTCCTCTGAGAAGATTTTAGGATGCACACCATGAATAGGTTCAAATCAGTCTTTATGCTCAACAATTTTATAGTGTTATTTATTTTCATTGGTTCTTCTGTTTAGTTCATTGTTCAGTGTCGGCTTGTTTTCTTGTCATCTGCTGTGGCTACTAGGGGGTATTGAATTTGACAAGAATAAGGTTGAAGGATACATTACGGGATTGGTACACAGTTCCATGCTTGTAGTTTTCTATTTGTCTTTTTTTTTGTTTTCGTTTTTTTTCCCATTTTCTCTGTTTTCATACAAACTGAAAATAGCTAAGAAACAACTTGAAAATCACAGTTTAAGAGATAAACCAAGTATTAGATGTTGATTTGTATGAAATAGATACACACTCCATTATACATGACAACATTGACGAGGTGTTGCATAAAAATGTGATTTTTAGATTGGATGCATTCTCGTATACTGTACAAGATTTCATTTTCGATGCATTTCAGGTTCTACTGCATTTCCATTATTCCTCAACTGAATTGCGCAATGGATTTACAGATTATTTCTTGGGTTGTTTAAAAAATAGCGATGTTGAGGCATTGGATTCATATGAATACAAATTGGCATCTGATTTTCTTTGGTAGTTGCATGGAATACATGATGTCACTACGTATTTTTCAAAGATGCAGTTTTCTACATCTCCAATTCTGCCTGCACATGAGAGGGGAATTTGGGGAGATACATTTTGTATATGGTGGTTGTCTAAGTGGCTCAATATATCAATTGGAATATGGTCATTGACAAGAAAAACAAGATATCTACTATTCAACAAAACTGCATCTAGCAATCCATATTGCATCTTGTTCCATGATACCAATCCTGTCAGTGGTCATTATGAACCACTACTGTATAGAAAATTGTCCATATGAAATCTTGGAAGACCTCATATTTACTTGTCCTTCATTTCCAAAGACCTTGAATCGCAGTGGAAACAGATTATGCATCGCATAGACTGCCATGGTTTGCAGATAGCAACAACTGTTGTATCTAGTTGTGGAGATAATTTGTTCAATGCAATTTTTTTTTTGGTAGCAACAGAGTTCGATGTGCATTCATTGTGGCTTTACACTATACAGTCCTTTGCAATGAAATTATAGGTGGTAGCCAACAGGCTTTTAGGTGCTTGCATCAACACCTTTCGCCATATCTCCTAGAAAATATCTGGCAATTGGAAGTTGGCAAGAATAACTTGTAAACATGGCACTTCCATATGCAAAAGGAAATGTGGAGGGTGGTAGATTCTGTTTGCAATGGATCTCTATCATATTCAGAGTAAATATCTAGGTCTGGCCGACTTTGCGAGATGGAACAGTCCATTCTTGGTCTATTGATTCAAATTACGATCGAACAATTGACATCCTCTCATTGAAAATAGATACGAAACATGCCCATTATCAACCTTTTCTTGGACATACCACTGGTTCAGGGTCCAATGTCCATGCCACCCAAATTGCATCGAATCTGCATACGCATGGCATGTTTTTTAATGAGAATGAAACTCCTCCCAGTTGTGATAAGGACATACAGGGATTAAACAAAAAATGTAGACTAAGTTATCACAAATTGAAAAAATTCATGCTTGAAATTCATCCCAGTTGTGATGAGGCCATACAGGGCTTAAACAAAAAATGTAGACTAAGTTATCACAACTTGAAAAAGTTCATACGTGAGAGAAAAAAAAAAACATTGGTGGTATAGGAAATATTGTCGGTCCAAGGTCCAGTGTCAATGCCAGACAAACCACATTGAATGTGCATAAGCATCACATGGTATTTAATCAGAGTGAAATTCATTCCAGCTGCCATGAGGTCATCCTGGCCTTGAACAATAAACGTAGAATAAGTTATCACAACTTCAAAAAGGTCATACACGAGAGAAAAAAATACATTTCTATGCTTCCTTCTAGAGAGAAACTGACATATCACAATCTAAAAAAAAATGTTCGTGCACAACACAACAAAAATAGGTACGGTCGCATATTCCACAATGGTTATGCAACTGTTTGAGAGGAAAAAATCACATTTCGTGGGCTAAAATCATTACCGTGCACTACTACCAATGAAAACCAGCAAACACTTTCTACCCATACTTCCCTACAGAAGAAAGATGCAAGACTGACCTACATGAAACAAATCAAAGAAACTCCTTCCATTGCATGTGCAATTTGCGATCAATTGAATTTCATAAAAAACAATAAGTCTTTCATACTTGATTTGGAAGAAAAATACACCCTCTTGACAATACATGATAAAACATTTTTCAGTGGAAAAAATTTTCTTACATGGAAACGATCGCTTGATAATGGAAAAATTCCACAATTTGCAACCCCTGACCAAATAAGATGTAATACACCACTACCATATGTAAGTGCACTTATGGAACTTGAAGAGAGACTTGTGTCTCTGCGAATTGCATTTGCACAGATCAGGCCCTGGGGCTATAAACGACCCCAGATGGGCTTAACATGATCAATTATTCATGTTCAACTAGATGTTGTGCAAAAATCCTTGACATAATTCATTAGCAATACGATGACAATTATTGTGGCTCTCAAAATATGCTTGCAATACAAAAATGTGTATCAGACAGGCAAAGTGTGTGTGCATGTTGTTATGAAAGCATTAAAAGAATTATGTTCCAAGGCCCTGTACAAAGCACAAAACATTTGTATAAATGAGAACCGGAACAATGTTCTTGGAGAAGAGGATAACAACTCTACACAGACTCTCGAAACTACTAGTTAATTTGATTGATGAATCAGAGAATGAAACACCTGATGAGACATTGGTGCATGGATTCACTGATTCACAGTGCATTTGTGACTTGCAAGACAAGATTGTCAAAATTGCACTTGCTGAGGGGCAATGTCCACTTGGAATATTCAAGGAAAACTTTGTTGAGGAAATGAATTTCCCAACACTCTTCTATGGAGATCCATGTCCCACTGACATTACATAACGATTCAGTTTCCATAAAATAGTTCGATGGGAGTTGCTACATTCAAGCGGTGACTTCTCCTGGCACATAAAAAAATTGTTTTTCAAAACAATGCACATAATAATAGAGCAAGTGTTGTCTTGCATGTGGGTCTGAATAAGAAACGAGAAGTTACAAGGAAGAAAGTTGTTGGCCAAGGATGTCAAGTACAAAGTAAACCTAGAAAAAATCTTGAAATCTGATATTGGATACATAGATTTCAAAAACATTCACATCTCTCCTGACTATTTGCAACAAAACAAGAAAACTATTTTTGCAATGATCCAACAATTGGGCCTACCAACATTTTTCATCACATTTACAAGTGCAGAGCATTGCTGGGATCCATTGGTGGTTGTGGTATCTGAGTTGCATAGGAACAAAAAACGTAAAAAACAAACCGATACACTGGAAAATAATGACATTGACTACCTCATAAGAAAATACCCAGTGACATGTACTCGCTACTATAGACATAGAATAAATGCTTTGAGAAAATTGAAATGCCATGATGAAACGTTTTTCGAAAAAATATCGGACTACTTTTTTTTGACTGAATTCCAGAATAGAGGGAATGAACATGACCACACACTATTGTGGATAGAGGGTGCACCGGTCTATGGAGCTGACAACAATTCAAAGATCGAGCAGTTTGTGGACAAATACATAACATGCAACACAAATCATTTGGATCTAGAACTTGCCAAAGTTCATAGACATTATATGTCACATAGATCCACTTTGTATTGGTCTATGGCTATGTTTTTATCATATCGTAGCTCCATTGTGTATTCTTTCGTGGCTACAACTTGATTGCATCATGGAGGTATGGATCTACATTGTATCTTTGGTGGTCATATCCTTAGTTAGTGCTTTTATGGATCTGTAGTGTATTGGTTGGTGGCCATGCTTTGAATCGGTTTATTCTGAGAATGGGCATGCCTACCTTGGAGATGATACATATATATTGTTTGAAGTTTGCTTGCATGTTCCACCTAACTTTCCTATTCTAGCACCCTTACAAATATATTTTTGTAAAGTGTCTAGGCCATTAGTTTCTCTTCTAACCTCACACTTTAGGGGGCATCTGTTACACACCTATTTGTCGCACTACCAAGTGTCACACTTAAGCATCACACTTTACCAAGTGTCGCACTTAAGTGTTGTAATTTTATCACCATGTGGGAGTGTTTTTCAGAATCCCTAGACATGTTGGAAGGGAAACCTATCATTTGGAGGTAGAAATACTATCTTTCACCTTGAGTTTTTGGTCCTTTTTGAGCTTCATCACCCCAACACCCATATGGAGAGGAGCACGAACCATCATCATCACTCCTTTCCTAGTTATAGGGGAGCAATAATATCTCTCTGTGTTAAGTTTCGGGAGGGAAATGAAGTAGTTGCAACCATTATGCCTTATTTTGAGAGGTTGTTTTCGGGAGATTTCAGTTGGCTAGGGATTGGTTCGAGATGCCCTCTATTCAAGGAAAGGTCATTCTCATTTGTTCATCCAAATCCTCATTTGATCACATCCTCTCCTCAAAACTATACTATGGTTGTTATGCCTCAACTCCTATATAATGGAGGTAATTCTTGGGTGAAGGGAGGAACAATTTTAGAAGTATCATACCTATGATCTTGTGACATTCAAAGGGTTGGAAAGGAGAGATTGGGGGAGACATTGCAACATCAACATCAATGTTTTAAATGATTCACTATTTATTTCTTTCTATATAATATATGACTTGGCCTATTCCCCTCAAGCTTATGTTGTTCATTACATGCATGTCTATTTTTGTCTAGTTCGATATAGATAGATCTATTTTGCTTAACAATATAGCATGGAAGAAAGGGGTATTTATTTGTTCTTTGTAGGACTTATCTTGCACCAAGAGTTTGGACATCAAGATCAAGGGCTGGAGTAGCGAGGAAAACTAACGGAAAGGAGGTAGGTCATCTATCTCATTCTCTCATGTTGCCTTCTTATTTTGTGTGTGAGCATATAGAATAGATTTAAGGGGAATGTATGGAACCATTTTTTACCTTTTGTTTTGCATCAATGGAGTCTTGATCCAAGGGGGTTTTAACCAGTTCACAAGGGAAAATTTTCCACAACAACTACATATAAAATCATCCTCGTACACAAAATGATTACACACCGGAATAAACCACAAATATAACATGGGTCAAGATAAATACTTATCTTTTTAGAATAGTTGTGCAACCAACGTCTTGGGACAAACCCTCCACCCAACCATAGTCTTTTTATTCCAAATATCAACAACAATTCACCCCCCAAGCTAGGGCTAGGAATCCAAAAAATAGGGTGCATCTTATTGTCCACTCATAGCTCAACAAAATGTTAGGTAGCTAGAGAGGTAGTGGGGGGGCCCAGAGGGCCCATAGTAATAATAGTGGAGGTCATTCAATGTAAGGTGGACTAGGTCCACTATATTATTAAATAAGACCCACTATGGTAGTTAGATATAATAAATGGGTAATTAGATATAATTAATGTAAGAGGACTTCTTAGAAGGTTCTACTTCTAGAAGATTCCTCATCTAGAATGTTCTTAGGTGATGGTAGAACTATATAAAGGGGTTCAAGCAATGTAATGAGATATGAGGAGAATTATTGTATTTGGAGATGAAGCTCATTAGGAGGTTGCCCCCTCGAAGAGGCAAGTGAACAGGAGAGGATCCCTTCCATAAAAGGATCCATTGTATGGTGTTTCCCTACCTCAAGGGTTTGGTAATAATAAAGTGTGGTTTCTTCTATCTTGCTTTGTGGATCTATTGTGTATTCAGTATTTGTGGTGATTATATTTGTAGATCTATTCAGGATCTTAACAAGTGGTATCAGATCACTTTCCTTGGCCGGAGTTGTGGGCAAATATTTTTTATTTTTGCAGATTTTTTTTTTCGGAGAAGAAAAAAGAGGGCCGCGACATTCCAGACATTTTCAGTATATTTCTGTGCAAAATTTGCATAAAAGGGTTGTATATCTGAGTTCCTCTCAGAAAAACACCCAAGTTGAAAAAAAAAAAATCATCGAAAACGGAGCCCGGAAGGTCAAGATATTGAGGTTTTAAAATCTGCAATTTTTCAGGGTTTTTTTCTGCGGACGGCGGCGCGATTTATTTTTATTTCTGTAGAATTTGGAGGCTGAATTTGCCCAAATAAATTACAGATCTGAGTTATTCTCACAATTTCACCCAATTTCAAAAAAAAAATCAGCCGAAACGGAGTCCGGGAAGTGAAGTTATGAGCATTCTAAGTTCAACAGTTTTTTAGGGTTTTTCCAGAAAAAGCCGCGATTTTCTGCCGAAACTTATTGGGTCTATTTTTTGAGTTTTTTCGTGACGGATGCAGGACCAGATGGTTATTTCATCTCAAACCTTTAAATAAATTCTTGAATCATTCAAAGCCCAATTGGATGATAGATTGGATGCATTTGCACATAGCCTCACAAACAGCCTCACACAGGGCCTCACAGATAGCCTCACATATGGCCTCAATGATAGTTTTCATAGTATTCAAGATTCATTGAACAACATGCAGGAGAGATTTCTTATGGAGGGCCTCACGAATGAATATAATCAAGAAAGATATGCTTGGTATGATTTTGAGGACGATTGTGATGATTGGTATATGGATAGTTGTCATTTCTGGGATGACAACCACTTCCATATTTTATTTGATGACTCTACTCCACTTTATGTAGAGAACATCAATGTCCTAGACCAGGAGCTAGTTACCAGCGTTTAGTCTGCATATTCTACGGTGGTGTTATTCCTTCCAGATTCTTTTACGACCCTTTCCACTATGTGGATGGGTCTTCTTATTTGGATCCCCTTTGATAGGTGTCGATCTTTGGAGCATCATTTGGAAGTTGGTTATTGGGTTCCAAAAATCTTCTGGATCTTCTTATTTGGATCCACATGATAGGTGTCAGTCTTTGGAGCATCATTTGGAGTTGGTTATTGGGTTCCAAAATCTTCTACGGGGAGTTCACTTGAGCACTTGGACATGGGACCTGGTCTTACAATGGTGGTTGGACTACTTCAGCATGGTGGATTTCCTTTCTACATGGGACTTTGGTTCTTAAGTTTTCTTCAGCATTACGGTCCACAATTATCCATGGGACCCTGGTATATGGTTGTACATCAAACGTTGAGGACAATGCTTTCATAAGGGGGATGGAATGTAAGGTAACTAGAGAGATAGTGGGGGGGCCTAGAGGGCCCATAGTGATAATAGTGGAGGTCATTCAATGTAAGGTGGACTAGGTCCACTATATTATTAAATAAGGCCCACTATGGTAGTTAGATATAATAAATGTAAGAGGACTTCTTAAAAGGTTCTACTTCTAGAAGATTCCTCATCTAGAATGTTCTTAGGTGATGGTAGAACTATATAAAGGGGTTCAAGCAATGTAATGAGATATGAGGAGAATTATTGTATTTGGAGCTGAAGCTCATTAGGAGGTTGCCCCCTCGAAGAGGCAAGTGAACAGGAGAGGATCCCTTTCATAAAAGGATCCATTGTATGGTGTTGCCCTACCTCAAGGGTTTGGTAATAATAAAGTGTGGTTTCTTCTATCTTGCTTTGTGGATCTATTGTGTATTCAGTATTTGTGGTGATTATATTTGTAGATCTATTCAGGATCTTAACACAAAATCTCACAACCCACTAGTTCTTCCTACACCTATCTCGATTTCCACCAACTCTCTTCCACAGACTCAAGTGCACTGCCCATACTCAAGTCCATTTTTCAAACTCTAGAGTCAAGTGTCCCTCATTATGGGTGACTAGCAATGGAAAATGTGATGTAGTTAGAGTGACCAATTCAGGAATGTGTAGAGTTTTAAATTGAATTTTCTACTACTCTCCTACTTGCATTCACGACATCATGGGGATTCTTGATTGGACGGAGAAATTGGAGGTTGCCACCTGGGCCATTTGCATTTCCGACCATTGGAATATTCTAATTTGGATTGGATTATCATATAATTTGTCATCTATCTTGGTACTTTAGGGGTGGAAAAAATTGGAGAAATCATCTTCCAGGACCATTTTAGTGGTAAGTCCCATTTTGGAAAATTGGGGTCTGGAACCTTCCAGTGACATTTTGAGGCATTAAATGACATTTTTGGGGGTTACATTGTCAAAAACCCATTCACTCATCCTCGACGGTTTTCTACAATCCAAGACCTTTCCAACAATGCAAAAAACACCCCAATCAAAGCTCTTATGTGAAAGTTATGCCTCTCGCAAGTGGACCTACCTTCTTGACCACCATGATATGAGTGGGTTCCACATCAACCCCCATTACTCAAACGTGTGGGGGTTGAGGAAGTCAAAACCCTAACCCTAAATGACTATCGTGCTATGTTAAATATCGAGCTACTAGGAGGATAAAGGGTTCCATTCTTTTGTATTGTAATTGTTCCATACTTGAGGAGATCATCCAAGGAGTGGTATTTTGAGAGCATAATATAGGAGGTAGGAGATTATATGCCAGTGTGTCAAAGGAAACTCCATAGTGAGTGCCTCTTTCTTTGTACTTTCTTTCCATAACTGAAGGAAAGAAAGAAAAGCATAGACCTCACCTTATAGCTGGGTTTTCTCCCGTATTGGGTTTCCCAGGATACATATTGTATTCAATTATTCTGGTGGTGTGTATATTTTTTTTTCCGTTTTTTCATTTTCTTATTTAGTTATTTTCATAAATCTGAGCAATAAGCTAGTAATAAGTAATCTGGAATCTAAGTAAATAAATTGCATAATCTTATATTTCATAATAGTTTAATATATGTTTTGATAAACTTTTCCAATGAAATATCCATGATAGTTTATAGATCACCTTCACCTCCTCTTTAGAGAGCTTCCATACTAAGCCTTGGTATCTCTTTCTCTAAAATGTGAGACTCTCATTTCTCTCCACCTAGACTCCTCTACCCTCACCTTAGTCATCTCCTCTAAAGATATGGCCAACTTCCAAGTGACAAGGAATTTCTGAAGAATATTTTTTATTTTTTGTTTACATACCTCAATCGTATAATTTTTGTGACTTTTGCATGCTTCTTATGGACCCGGAATAAAGGGTGGTGGGTGGATTCATGCAAGAAGAGTTATTTCTCATTAACCACGACGTGTGCTTGCTTCTTAATATATTCCTTATGCCAAGTTAAGAATGAACATATGTCGAGTCTAGCCGGATCTAGATGTATCATAATGACATTTTATAATGGCCCCACCCTCGTTTGCTAATTTGCTGTGATTAGATGTAATGGCCCCACCCTCGCTGAATTCGTGGCTCAACAAATGCCGTTTAATAAATAGAAATAATTGATATTGAAGCCAACACCATCGGTTTGTTTCAGCGTCACTCGCTACTTTGTTGTGATTATTGCTCGTTTGCTAATTTGCTGTGATTAGATGTAATGGCCCCATCCTCGCTGAATTCGTGGCTCAACAAATGCCGTTCAATAAATAAAAACAAGTCTTTGTAATGCTCAATGACGGGAATCTTTGTAATGCTTAATAAATAAAAACAAATTCTCAATGTTCAATGACAGTACTCTCACTTCTACATATTAAGCGAATCCTCTCCAAGTCCAATATTAAAAAATCTCTACATATTGAATGAATCGTCGCCAAGTCCACCACGAATCATATTTTAAGCATGAAACATGATTTCGGCAGCCTCCACTATGTAACAGTACAGCAAAGAGAGATCTGCAGATTTATTCAGGAATAGCATTTT
>SNQJ01S0081268.1:8968-44450 GCA_010110895.2 Picea sitchensis
AAATAGATCATAGTAGCATTTTCTTCTTGTTCTAATGCTTTGAATAGGTTTATATGCTTTATTGTTTTTATTAGAATTATTTGATGATCTTGATTGTTGATAGGTTATTTGAAACATTACGAGAAGATCTCCTGTAAGGGAGCTATTGTTTTCATGCCTACAACAACTCAACCTTTTTAAGTGTATTTATTTTCAATGCATGAGTGTTTACTTGATGATCTTGATTGTTGATAGGTTCTTGTGAAACATCATGAGAGGACCTCTTGTAAGGGAGATGGTTTTTTCTTTCCTACAACAACTAAGTCTTATTAAGTGGAATGAAAGAGTTAGGATTTGATTGAATTTTCTTAGATTAGAGTTAGATGCCTACTCCTGCATATTTTGCTAGCATCATCACAAGCTTATGAGCATCCCTGGTTGATAATTACATGAAAGAAATTTAAGCAATTGAATTTCCCAACAAATTCCCCCGTCCGTGGTCAGGTCTGAGAGCTTCTATGGATGGGCGGTTCGCCCCCATCCCCTCATTAAATCTTGAGGAGCCTCCCCACCTACCATCCTGGCGGGTAATTCATTCTAGGGTTAGATAGCTGCTTTGGTCTTTGAGCAAGTAAAGACCAGTACAATATTGGTTCGGTGGAAGTTAACGCCACCATTCCAGGTTCCTTCCACCACCTTTCATTAGCTATCGTGGTCTCTTTCAGTACATCCCCCTCCCAGCAATCATGCAACACATATTCATAACATTTATTTACATTCATCGACATTTCATACAAAGGTCCGTCAAATCAAACATTCACATCTTTGAGTTTTCCATAGTTCTTGGCCAATATAGTTATTTTTACAGACTGGGGGAAACAGGGTGTTACACGAGAATCTAGATCAAATGTATTGTCCTTTTCACTACTGAGAATGGACAATTCCGCAATTTCCTCTTCAATAGAAATAAGTGCATGCTGCTCATCAACTTTTCTTTTTTTTATCCATTCCTTGACATGATGCTTGAGAGAATTTAAATTCATTATCAATCTATGTTGTGCTCTTGCCAACACAAAATGTTCATTATTATTCCAAACTTCCCATACCAGTAAGCCAAAAGATACATCTTTCATTAGATCCGGATTGAATTTGAAAGGGTATGCAACCGAATTAAAGCCATAATCCAATTGAAACAAGATTGGAGCGTGGTAAAAAATAAAAGGGTATTCTACCCAGGAACGGAATCTAACAGAGTCAACTAGGAGAGAATCAGATACACACACCCTGTCCAATATTTTTTGAATACTCTCCACACCACTACGACCATTACGCCAGGTAGGCTTGACTTCTGGAGGTTGTATGTCAACGAAATGATTCCTAGCCAATAGATTTTTGAAAAAGACTGCCAAGGAATCCGACAAAGCCATCATCCCCCATACTTCTGTCGGGCCCAAGGAGAAGTTCAGATCCCCAGCCAGGATCAAATCAGGTTGTGTTAATAGCCCAGATGCATCCACCCACTCCCAAAACTGCCTACGCTCTGAACACAGGCCATAAACATTAATAGAAGAGAAATTCCTTTTAGCCAGGATGAAGGAACCTGTCAATAAAATCCCACCAGCACAAAGAAAAGGATTTAGGTCAAACACATTTGGATCCCAAGCGACTAAGAGTCCTCTCGACTTCCCAACAAAACTGACAACATAATTCATCCATGACAGACACAAGGATTTCATAAAAATCCTTGCCTTATCTTCTGCAACTAAAGTCTCCTGAAAGAAAATAATACTCGGATTAGAATTTTGAATCAGTCTCCTCATAGAAGGCAACTTAAGGGGGCCTCCCACCCCTCTAATGTTCAAGGAGAGGAGGATCATGACTTAGACCTAGCTAGGTCTTTCATGCCTCTAAGCGCCCCCGAGTCCAATGAAGTACCAGTTTGATGTTTCACAACCAATGAAGTACTCTGCTTCTTTCTAGCACTGCACATTTTGATTGAGGAAATTTCTTGCCCAAATCCCCTCGACCACCCCAAAGTGTTACACTAACCTCCATCTCCCAGTGGCTGACCGGGATCCCTATCTTCTAGAGAGACACCTACTTGTGCTTCTAAACCCCAATAGGAGATTAAGGGTGTAGTAAGTAGGGTAGTCTTATCGTCCGTAGTCTGAGACGTAGAATCTTGTCCCAAGGGCAAAGTAGACATAGACTATGTCGAGGCAAAAGAGTCAAACGTGGATATGGCAGTAAGGATGGGGGTGGATAATTCACAAGGAGTGTTTGGTAGAATTTCAGTAAGCAAGGGAATAGCCAAGAGATCCTAACCTTCCAAACTGTCCAGGCCAATCTATTCCCCTGAAGAAATATTGTCCCCAGAATCCACAGAAGGGCAGGCATCCGAAAAAGAAGTGACCAATAAATCTCGTTCCCACAATGAAAGTTTCATAAAAAAGTTAGGACAATAGGTTTGTAACTTACCTAGAAAGGAGTTTGTGTCCAAGTTTGGATCAACTTCCAAGCTACTATTCACCCCATCACCCTGCGCATCCTGTGTATCCTCAGGCATATAGTAATTTTTATTTTATGTATTTGAGAGGTCATCAAATATATAGCTCCAACCCCGAGAGTACAATATTTATGCAGGTGTCCCGTCCTTCTACAGTTAAGGCACCGAAAAGGTAGTCCTTGATAGTCCAACTTTTGTATAACTACCTAGCCATGCCACTCAATCTCAATACTGTTCATAAGTCCTACATGTAGGTCCATTTCTACTAGAATGTGAGCCATGCGCTTGTCTTCCGACCGTAAACCCACTTCATCCAGCTGCAGGAATCTCCCTAAGAGATTTCCTATTGCCAACAAAGCAGTTTTATTCCAAAGGTTGAGCGAGAGCCTTGGTAAAAGTACCCAAACATGTCTTTAGCTAAAGTAATCCTTAAATGGGTCAAACCCCATCTTCCATCGCTTCAGCATTAGGCTGCCCCGTTCATATTCCCAAAAACCACCTCTAATGAGTTCAGCATCCTCCGGGCTCTTAAAAATCAAGCCAAACCAACTGCAGGGAAGTAAGGAAAATTCTGGAGTATACCTGATAATGGGAACCCATGAATTCTTCATCCATTCCGCAAGAGAAATGGAAGACCTTGTCGTATTAGCAATTCTGCCAACAAGAGCACACAAGGATAACCGACAAGTTTCTGCTAACCTGGCATCCATACCTATCACCAAGCGTTTGCACGATTTCTTTGGTTTCCAAGCTCTGATTGTCCTCTTGTGGATGGGCTCTTTAACTCGCAGTGATTCTCTCGGAGAGCCTATCCCTACCTTATACAAGAGATTAGAGCGGGTTTCCTGTTGTATACCATTTACAGTCTGTGTAACTCCAAGACTGTTACCCGGAATAGTTCCCTTCCCCCGCTTCTCCAAACCACCCGAGCCCGACTGTTTCAAACCAAAAAGATTTCTACCAGAAGGAACTAACAACAATGTCTTGGGAGGTAAACTGGAATTCGGTATAGACTCGGGAGAGTTAACAGGTGGACGTAAAATCACGTTTAATGCTCCACCACCCTTATTTAAGTGACATAACTCATCCACTATTTTAAAAAGATCCTCCTGATCCCATTCCTCCTCGTCTAGGGACCCCATTAAGTCAAAATCCTAAGATGTCCAATCCCGTGAAGGGCCTTCAGTCCTTGACTCTTCCACAAACACTGCACTAGGTAGGACCCCCAGGTACCTAATCCCGAGGGTCAAAACGACAAAACAAGGTTGTTCAAAAAACTATAGGATGACATCCAATCACTCATTACTACCATCCGTTAGGTGTTATGAGAAGTAAAAGCCAAAAATGATGGTGGATTAAATCACTCAGGTATTTGGGACAACAAAACACCTCAAAACCCCTAAAACCGCCCACCAAATCGGAAAACATTTGAAAGGTATTAAACCCATCACAAACCGCCAAAAATAGTGCACAATAGACCAAAAAATGTCCAAACCCTAAAATAACCAGGTACTAAAATTAGTAATCCACCATTTTTGCTTCATGAGCTATATCTAAAAGAGATAACCTGTCACTAAGTCTGAAAAATGAAGACCATAAACTACTTTTGATTAGCTAAGAGTTCGTTTTCCTTGAATTTAAGGAAACATGTTAAAGACTCATGATGTCGAGGCATCCAAAAAGAGTACGTGACTTCACCTTATAATATCTATTTTGATTTTTTTTTTCATTGCTCTAAATAGTAAATACTAAAGTAATAGAAGTAATTATGTAAACCTATCCTTTGTCTTTAGAAGGATTAATTTCCTTAATCCCTGAAGAAGAATGAAGATGATTTTTCCGAGAGAGATGAATATGAAATTTTCCTTTGTAAAAATCTTATAAAGAGGGATCGTCGCACTCTGTTCAGTGTTAAGGGTGCGACGGTCTAGGATCGTTGCATGTTTCACCACACTGACTTGCGACGTTGTCACACTCTGCTCAGTATTAAGGGTGCGACGATTTTCTGTATGAAGGAAAAAGAGGAATTTCTCGAAAGTTCTAGAATAGAAGCTTCAAGGGTGAGGTGGCCTCCGATCGGTTTGGATATGAGTCATATCCCTGATCTCATGGGATCATCCTAACCTCCTCACCCTATCCTTTTCATCCTATAAAAGGAGAGGAGTTATCATGGGGAAAGTTGGTTGGATTTGGAGCTTGGGAAAATTAGATTGGATTGAGTTGGCTAGCTTTTGGTGTGAGCTTGAGTAATTTTTGTTGGCTTTGAGATTTTCTTTGTCGAGATAGATTGTTGATCTCAGAATCCATGAAGCAGAAGTGTGTGGGAAGCAAGGAACTATTGGAAGGGACATTACAACATCAAGGAATCTGGTTGTACTCTCCTTTTTATATTTATAATACAGTAATATATTTCTTTCCCATAAAATTGTTCTTATTTTATTGTATGAATCCTTGATCACATACATAGGTTTTGTTGAGTATATGTTGTTGCTTTCACTTCGTTGTCTTGTGTCTTTTTACAGGTTCGGCATCCCATAAGCCTTGGAACGGAGCGAGGATGACACTAGCGAGGACAAACTACATTTAAAAGTTATGTCATTTATCTCTTGTTAGTTAGTATGCTTGATAATTAAAACTTATAGAAAGTTTTATATTCTGTCTTGTTTTGTTCTAGTTTCCAGTGAAATTAGGGAGATCTGTTTGTGTCTGTACTTACCGATTATTCCAATAACAATCCTTTTCACACAAAGGCTCTAGGGTGCTCTACCCAACCTGTGGGGTATGACATGCATCCTAGGGGTTCTCAACCCCTCATGAAGGTCAAAATGGCATAATTCCTCCATGGCTAGCTTTCATCTAGAAAGATCCTGTAAAGACAAACAAGTATTCCCTCCAAGGGTCCACAAGTCACATGTATCATGCCAAGTAAGACACATTTAATAAAAGAACCACCCAAACATGTGGATTAAATCCCCCATTTTCAAACCAAAGAAATCTGTAAAGACCTTATAAAATTTTCCAAATTTAAGTATGGGAGGGTTGTCATGGTGCCCTATTGGGTAACCCAATCCCCAAGTCAAGGAGTGTTTCCCAAGAAGACCCTCTCTAAGTCATGTAGTGAATATGAGGTGGATGGGGGCATGAGTTTTGGGCATGGGGTTCTTGACATATAAAGGGATCATATTGTCTCATTTATGGGTGCCTTTGTGGAGGGTGTGTTGCATACCTTGCTTGCAATACAACCTTTTCCCAAACCCTTTTATTTGCCATTAATTTATTGTGGTCCAAAACATTGAGTGTTATGTGCAATGGAAAGAAAGGAGCACCACAATGCCACTTGAAGTTAGGAACACATTGAGTGCCATGTGAAAGGAAATTAAAAGACCCCACAAATGCATTCTCCCAACAAGGAGACATTTATTAATTATGTGTTTTCTTTTTTAAAAGTCTTTGAGTTTTTATGGAGAAGCGTTTGATTTCTCTCAGGATCTTAGGGCGATCATCTAGAGGGAGAATTTAAGGCTTTTAATTTTTCCATCTACAACACCTCTAAGCCTTTATCCCCTTCTTCCCATGAAATGAGGTACAATAACTTCTTGGGGTTAATTAGCCCAAAAAACCCAAAATATGAGGAAATGAAAGGGAAGAGGTCATGTGGAAAGTGGTAAGTGTGAGAAGGAATGGTATGATGAACCTTCAAGGAGACCCCCCAATTGTAACGTGCCTAGTCTCCCACTGTGTCTAGCTACCACCTTACACATGCTTTGATACCAAACTATAACGACCCCAACATATTACTGGGCCATGCTACTTTGACATTTCATTGCACAATTTCTACTCTACACACAAGTTTGTGCAGTATCACTTTAAGGTAGCATGCTTGGCCCAATCTTGAGTCATGCCACACAACTTATAACAACAAAAACAACATTTTATTTTTAATACAACCTTAAGCAACATAATTAAATCAAACAACTACGCACACCAACATATTGACCACACAATACAACTGTCTGCACAACCCTTGGGCGATATGTACCACTTTTGTTATTACTATGCACAAGGTCTAATTCCTTAACCGCACACACAAGTTCCATCCTTTTGAAGGACACATTCTACCAACCTATGGAACAAACCTCTCAATCCTCTTCTTGAAATACTCATAACCAATAACACAAGGTTAACTTAACAGGAAAGACTAACCACATTTTTCATATCCATGAACAACTACAAATATAGACTATATACACCATATTTACATGAGCATGCAACAATTAACAAAATAACAACAAATACTTATATTCAACACATACAAGAATTTAACCCATTTCAAAAATAGACAAAATGCAGGCAGTAACAAAAAAAGTACATAAGGAATACTTATCTTAAATGAAAGTCACCAAATGCGGCCTTGACTCAGACGCTCCTCCCAGCCATAGGTGTTGTTGCTCATAATATTTCAACAATAGGTCACCCCCAAGCTGGGGTTCAACTCCACTAGGGAAAAAAGGGTCCTAGTGACACATTATGGTTTGAAAATCAACAAAATTTCCTAGTCTTAAGTGCTCACTGTTGCAACTAGCCCACAATCCCTCATTCCCCACGCACCTCTCACACCTAAGGAAGTGTGCCCCTTCTCTGCTCACTAGTCCTTCAGCTGCCCCACTTCCCTTTCTAGGGTTACCAACAACAGGTCAGATAGGAAGTCTCCTAGCCCTGCGACTAATGCTCAACACACCATGGAACAACTCTTAACAAAACTCTCTCCTGGAGGGTATTCCCACAGGTTTGAAAACCACTCCACAACAACCAGTCTCTCACCTAGAGGGACTGCTCACGGTCTATCAACCCGACTCTTCGACAATGAAAATATGGATACAACCCCACAACTCCCTACAAGCTTATTGTTGCAGATAAGGTAATAATCATATTTCCCATACAGTCTGACCCCCTTCTTCTCACAAGATCTTGCAACATGAATCATAATCATAATAATTCCCAAAATACAATAAGGCCAACAATATATATTGCATGCCTTCCACTTGACACTTGTCACCTCCAAAAGCAACTTTAAGCCACTTGGTGACCCGTTCCCTACCCTAGGAAATTAGGATAAATAATATATATCTGACATTATACTTTTCCTAGAAATATTATAAAATATTCCCCAAGACTTACGAATCAACCCATTTTCCCTTTTTCGGTAGAGTAGGCCCCCCATCTATTTTTCATCTGATTTAGTCAGCGCACAATGATGCAATATTTATTACTATTCATGATTATATTTACATGGATAGGTGTGCTGGCCTATCCGTGTCCAAGCTCACCAGCCTCATAATCACACAGGCTCTTCTCCCTCCATAAATATCCATTTATTCCCTCACACTAACCCAAGTGTGCGCAACATAGTGCAATGTGCACACTTACCCAGGTGCTTGCAACACATAGACTGTGCGCACCACGTCTTTATAGCAGATATCCCCGCACTTACTATGATGCACACAACATCATAACCAAGTTTCAAGGGTTCACCAGCCTATATATATACATTACATTTACACTTGGTACCAATTCGTCTCACCAGCCTATATGTACAATTACAAAAGGGTTTTGGATTAGGGACACTACAATCCCCTCCCCTTTATTTATGCATTGTCCTCAGTGCATCATATACACATGTACATACAAAATTTCAAACATCATCAAAATGGTGAGGATACTCTGCTCGCATATCATCATCACGCTCTTGGGTTGCATCCTTAGGACCGTACCAGGTCCATTGGACCTTTACCAACTCCATGGCTCAATTCCGGAGCTGCTTGATTTTCTGATCCAATATGCAAACTAGTCGCACTTGAAATATGCCTTTTGGCTCCACTTGAATCACATTCCAATCAATGACATGATTAACATTAGGTACATACTTCTTAAGTAATGACGCATGGAAAACATTATGAATGCATAAGGATGAAGGAAATGAAACCATATAAGCGACAAGACCAATCCTTTCAAGGATTTCAAATGGCCCACAGTAGCACACTGCTAACTTAGAATACTTTCCCAACTTCAGGGAACTGTGCCTAGCCTTCACTTTCATAAACACGTGATCACCCACTCCAAATTCCCTGTCGGTTCTACCTTAATATGCACAGCTTTTCTACTTGTCTTGGGAAGCCTTTAGATTCTTCCTTATCTTTTCCATATGCTCCTCCATTTCCCAGAGAAAAGCTTCCCAACAGCTACGCGGTCTGCTGGGTTATCCCAACTTTTTCCCATCAACTACGCGATCTGTTGGGTGACCCACTTACTAGGAAACCATGTCAACCAACAAGGTGAAATAAGGAAAAGGCATAATTTCCAAGAAAACATTTTCATAATCAAGAAAGGACTCTTTGCAACATGCTCAAATGCTTCAATTATTAAAGTGACACTTACCATGATACCGAACTGGTTACTTCATGAAGCAAGACCTGTTGTCCTTTGTGGGCCAAGTTGGTGTGGTGGACGATATTATGTTGATGTCGATGAATGGTGATGTGGTGGAGAGGAAAGGATCTATTTGGTCATTTGATTCTTGATGCTCCATGTATTCAACCTGTGGGCCTCGAGACATCATCTCCTTAGTTACCCCTAGGCTAGGGGGTAACATGAGTGATTATGTCAACCTTTTCCCATGTAGTCATTTTCTCTCATAGATATGCATAATCAAATTAGTGTTTGGATGCAATACGCCTCAAGCCCATTGAGTGTTTGTGGATAGGGCAAGTTGAAGGAGTCTATGCTCGATCCCTACACAACCTAGAAATTAAGATTACATATGACTCTCAATCGTGTTACAACTACACCACTATTGAAAAAATGGATAAATGCTCCTTTTAGAGTTGCAAAGATAAGTGGGTTAAATTTGGAGGCATTTAACAGGTTGGAGCTCGAGCTCCCCCTCTCTTTTATGATTCTTATTGTACATGAAAGGAGTAGTCTAACTATTAAACTTTTTTACTTTTATGGGCAATTATTACCAGAATTCGACAATCCAATTGTTGGTCAATTCACAATTTTTCATTGTTTAAATTGCAGTTTTGAATGCATATATGGATCTAATGCCTTGAAATACCCCTAATCTACCCAAGTTGTGCAATCTCAGCCATTGATATATGCAATTCCATCAATTCTTTTAAATTTTTGATTGGTTTTTGAGCAAAAGTGATTAGAAAACACAACGAGAAAAAGTTAAAAAAGTCTAATGTTTAGGCTACTCCGTATATGAAACTCAATCTATGTTTTTATTTATTTTGTAACTAACATTGCTATTTATTTCATTGTGAATAACTAGAGATGCAAAGGTCTTGCCTCTATTTTGTAATAATGTAATAATGCAAGAACTTCCACTTGTATTTCTACCGGAGATTAAATTTGACGAGTAAATCGTTGGTTAACATGTAATTTAGTCAAGAAATAACAATCATCTTGTACTTTGCAATAATGTATGAGTGTCTAATGCTTTCCTTCCAAACACAAAGAGCATCTAGTTGTATTCCATGGTATTATTGGTGAGTGTCTTGTCCTTTGCAATAATGCGTTGGCATCTCCTTGTAGTATGAGTATCATGGCCCACATTTTGTGAGAGTTTCCCTTTGCATGAGAATGTAGGTATAGTCCATCATAAATTTTGATTCACGAGGTTGTGTGTGCCTTTGGTCAAACCTTGTTGAATATTATAAGGTTTTGTTAGTTATGGTTGATTAGGATGGTTACAGTGAGAGACACTTAGTGTAATGTATCACTTTTGTAACACATGTTGGCTCAAGAAAATTAATAAATATAAAACAAAAGTAAATATAATGTAGTGTCACAATTAAAATTATATATATATATATATATATATATATATATATATATATATTAAATTCTTCAAATATAGATACAATTACAAAATAGATCCATATTTACAAAATAGATTGATATTAAATTTTATAATTCAGTATTGAAGAGATTGTCACACCCTTCTCCATATATTGGCCCAATATAATATTTTACAAAACAAAAAACAAAATAATAATAACAATACTCAAAGATCATTCATGAGAGAATTTCATTTCATTGATATTTTATATATTATTTCTTAATCAATGAATTTGACATAGTTAATATCATTACATTAAAAAACAATTAAGTGCATCTCCAACAATATATCATAATCATAATATTGAAAATAAAATAAATAAATAAAAAACTTACATAAAAAAATAGTAAACCGTAATAATATTTTACATATTTTAATTTTAAATTCAAATTCAAATGATTTACCAATCCACATAAAACATATTTAAGCGAAACAAATACAAATCATTAATTATTTTTATAAAATTATTTATTAACGGCCATATATTACATATAAACTTGAGCATCACTCCACTTTGTCTCCTTTCTCCAACGGACCACATGTGTTAGATTCCTTTCGTTGGTTGAGATAAGACCTTTGTGGTTTCCACCTAGTTTCCACCTACTTCACCTCACCGACAATCATTTTATTGGGCAATGGCCGACCATCTTAAATTTAATAAAATTATATTATTTTGAATAACTGTGTTAAGATTTACTTAATAAAATATCATAATATTATGGATAAGCTTACTAATTATACAGAGAAACACAATTTTGGAAAAATAAATTAACGTTAATGATTTCATGTGTATTGTGGTGATAAAGTTTTATATTCTAATATCACTTAATGTGTATCGAAATCATTTCAAAGTCTAATACCAAAATTATCTACTTTTGTTCAAAGTGATAACTTTAATGTCACAAGTTACCAATCATTTTTTTATTTTTATAAATTTCATTAATGTGTAGTATAAATGACAAGAATGTGTTAATCTAATTTAACATGACACAACCTTGATCAAAATTTACTCTTTTGCATTTTAGATCTATTTTCGATCACACTTGAATTCTTTCATCTTTAAGAATGTTTTTCAAAAGAATTTCAAGTTATAGTTTTTTTTATTCACAACAATGGTTATAATTTATATTAGAAAATGTTGCAGCAAAACTGGACAACTTTGTAACGCAACCAACATAGATCTAGATCCATCTTAACTCCAGATCTATGATCAAATCTATTGAGGTGCAAACATTTTTTAGAGTGCAAAACTTTACGAAAGGTTAAAGGTTTGCACACTTGAGGAAATGTTTGCACCTTGAGAGATTTAATCCATCTCAAAGCTTGATAGATTCGGGGTTTAAGATGGATCTATGCTAGTTCCATTCATGGGTGGTCACACAAACTTTGTAGATCAACAACAATATGTATATCTATATGTCGAAGATTAATCTGATCATTTGAAAAAAAATTCAGTTTGTTGAAAATATAGAGAATATGAATCAAAAGTATGGTTAATGAGTTACTTGAGGAAATATAGATAATATGAATCAAAAGTATAGTTAATGAGCTACTTGAGGAATATGTTGAATATAAAATGTAACAATGTAGAATGATGAAAAATGTGATAATAACAATTATACATAGTAAATTACAAATATTTACATAGTGATCAATCTCAACCTTTCTTCTTTTGCTTTTCTATTTTTCTAGGTTGAACAAGTTTTTCACATTTATATATCTTAATATTATAATGGTTTTAATGTGCAAATACTAATAAATCACAAATAACCAAACAAAGTACATGAAATCAATGCACCCTATTGTCTTATGTTATATCATTGTTAAAATGAATACAACTACATGATTATGCTAAAACATTTTTTGTTGTCTGGTCACTTAAATCAATGCATATTTTTTTGCATTAAATCAATGCAACTAATTGCTCTAAATCATTTATCATTGTGTTAACTTTATTCTTATCATTTCTTCAATTAATTAATACACTAAATCATTTTTTATAGTATTATCACTGAAACCAATGCTCCTATTGCTCTAAATAGTAAATAGTAAATACTAAGTAATAGTAAATTATATATATATATATATATATATATATATATATATATATATATATATATATATATATATATATATATATATATATATATATATATATATATATATATAATACTGTAATGTGTTACGAACAGTAATTGAGCGAACTTTTTTAATTGAGCTTTTAATGGAGCCGACTTTTAAATTTTTGAAATCTTGTAAATCTCATAGTGGGTTGTAGAGTTTAATGGAGTCGACTTTAAATTTTTGAAATCTTTGAAATCTCATAGTGGGTTGTAGAGCGCCTCTCCGCACAAAAAGAGGAAAATATGGTCATGACCGAATGTGGAAGATATTTCCAATGCTAAAAGGTTAGGTATTATGCCAACTCCTAAATTTTCTTTTTGCCCATAATTTCTTTCATATCCTTGGATACATGAGTAAATGTAAACAAACTATGAACATAAATGAGTGCATAAACAATAAAAGTTTAAAATAAGTTTTGATGTTGATTTTTGGTCATCATCAACTATAAAGTCGGAGTGCTCTTTTCTTCTTTACTACTTTCGTCCATTCCTTCTTCGAGTCATGTCTAGGCTTCACTGAATCCTAATGTTCCTCTTTTCTTGATTTGGATTTTCAAAAGGATTTATGTATCTTCTACTCTACTTCTTTTCCCTCTACCCACTCTATTTGTTTCTCCTCAACCTAGTGAGCGCAACTCATTCGAAGTTAAGGGATGGGTTGAGGGATGCTTGCTAGTTCACCAGGGGGGCTGGTGTACTCACCAACCAAGGAGAACGAGGATAGATTTTCTGTATAGAACTAATTGCCTCAATTGACAATGCAATTAAGGATGGTACTATATGATTAGGTTATGGATACTTGCTAATTGAAGGGTAGTCGTTACTAATCAATTAGTGTAATCAATTGGGAAGGCCTAGGTATCATACACAAAAAAAAATTTGGATTCTTTATTATCATACACAAACATTTTAATATTAATATGAGAGTATGTCCCTGTGAATTAGATGCTCTACGACCCAATCTATCCCTCTAATGAAATTTGACAATGTAACATTTTAATAGGAGAGTATGTCCCTTTCACGACCCTTCCTCTTCCTCCTATAAAATTCGACCATGCTAACTATTTATGTAAGTGTTGGGGTTGTAAAGTGAGAATTATGAAATTTGACCAAGAAAACTATTTATATAAGTGTTGGGGATGTATAGTATTAGGGGATTCCAGTATTGCTAAAAGACTTGACATATTTTTGTGGCGGAGGATTTATTAGGCCCATCTATGAGATATAGATCGTGGGTGGAATTTCCATACATATATGTTGGCCCTCAACCAAGTTTTGAGGAAACATTGGTCGTGTTTGACCATTTTTGGGACTTTGACAGGATGGTCGAAGATGGAGTGCCCAGGCGGATCTGAGATTGCGGGATCTCACCTATTTTGCGGACTTTTGGGGCTTTTAGGGTTTATGTAATGGGTTAAGGGATGTCGGCCCATGGGTTTACCCATGATTAGGCCTCTTTGTAATGCATAAATAAGTAGCTAAGCGATGCAAGAAGTACTACTAGTTATTAATTGGCTTAGTGCATGACTAGTTAGGCTTTGTGCAAAGAGTATGTTAAGGCTTGCAGAGCTAAGTGCAAGTGTTTTGTAAGTGGCCTTGTGCACAGACATTGTATGTATGACTTTGTGCTATTGAGGAGCTGGATCTGTGCCTTGACCTGATTTTGGGAAGGTGGATCTAGTGCACTATGCGCAGATCACCTGTCTAGTGCGAAGCTTGGCTCTGTGGATTTGTGCATAGGAGCAAAAGAATGTAAGGAGATTGAAGACTAATAAAGAATAAGAGGAAGTTTTTGGATGTAGCCCCACACATGGGTGAACCATGTATAACCTGTGTTGATGTGCTTTGTGCGATGTTGTTGATGATGGTTATGTGTTTATCTTCTTAGTGCATTGTTCTGTATATATGTTAGATAGATATATGGATGCTTAGTGCTCTATTGATGTTGAATGAATGTTAGATATGAGCTAATGCTATGTGCTAAGTATCGTAAAGTAATTAATCTTGGTTGTTACTGTGCTGATATGTAGTTAGGGTTTAATCTGCGATGTGAATGTGACTTATTGTTTCAGGATAAATCCGTGACATCATCCCGATGACCAAAAATGTGGATAACACTTATGTACTGATGTATATTATTATCTGAGTGTTCTGCGGAGTATTAGAATCATAGATCTGTGTCCCAACCTGGTTGCAGACACCTGTGTCATGCAACCCCCCCTTCTCCTACCTCGGGCGAGACTGCATCTGCTTCATAGGTGTTGCCGAAAGGGCCGGTAGTTAGGGTTTTGTTGGTAAGTTGTTGAAGTGTTGAACCCTGGGTCTGCTCCTGTGCCAACAAATGGTTCCGTTGCCGGGACCTGAAACTGTGATTGTTGGGAACTAAAGAAAAGAGAAAGATCTGTGCTAAGAAAGAAACCCAATCTAAAGAAAAGAGGTAAGATCTTAAAGCTTTGTTCTCTAGTAAAGGTAAGATAAGTGGAAATTTTTACTTCGAAAGTATGGATCTAGGTATGTTTGATAGATTTTGTCTTAGTCTGAAAACTAGGGCATGGTTAGAAGAAAGAATTGATCTGAATAAATGTGATAGAAATAGAGAAATATATGTTATTCCTATGCATAGAAAGAATTTTTGGACTAATAAGTGGATGCAGGAACCTAGAAAGAATTTTTGCAGATTGGAGGTCTATCACTATGATCCTAGTGCGCAGTACAGGAAAGACTAGGGATCGTTTAAAATAAAGAGAGGATTGACACTATGTTATAATTGCATAAGGCCGGGACTTCTTACTAAGGAATGCCCTAGTATAGGTCCTATTTTTCTTTTTTGCAAAGTTGTTGGTCATGAGGTTTTGGATTGTCCAAGAATGATTGCTAAAGTTGAAAAGATGAACATGAGACAAGAAAACTCTGAAGAAGGTCAAGAGACTAAGGATATGTTAAAGAATCATACAAAAAAAGAGTCAGAAACTATGTTAATACAGTTACAAGAGGTAATGGATGATCACAGAGACATCAGTTTACCAGAGATCTTGAAAGAAAAATAGTGCATAGTGACAAGAATAGAAGACTTTGACATAGACTGTGTATTGAATGAAGAAACTCATGTGAATATTATGCCAGAAAACACTTGGGAAATTTTGGAAAATCGTGCTATGATACCTTCATTGGGAAGGATAAGCTTGTTTAAATGAAAGATGATAACCCTATGTGGAAGAGTTACTAATATACATATGATTGCTCACGAAACATCGACTGAAGAAGGATTTGAAGTCATCAAATTTATTGAGAGCAACGCCCCTTTTCCACTCTTGTTAGGAAATACTTATATTGAGAAGGATCTTATCAGAAGAAAAGCAGAGGAGGAAGCTACATAACAAAAAAAGAAAGAACTAAGGGACCTCATAGCCAAAAAACTAGAGCGACTAATAGAAGAAGAAGAGGATAAGTCGAAGCAACAGAAGACAAGAGCATTAGCTATTGAGGTTGAAAGAAAACAGAAAGGTTTAAAGGACCTATCCATTAAAGAAAGAAAAATACCTACCTTGGAGTTAATCAGAGAAGAGGTATTAACTTTGCACCCTTTGAAAAAACATCAACCGTGTGAAGCTACTATGCTAAGAGAAAGTAAGAATAAGAATGGAAAGATGAATCCAAAAATTCAAATCAGAGGAAAGAAGGCAAGAAAGCTCAGTAAGAAGAAAACAAAGTTAGAAAAACTACGGGAAGTTACAAAGAAGACTTCGCAGGAGGTAGGCTTGAAGAACTTGAACCTCGTCAGAATAAGCAAAACCACGCAGAATGAGACTTCGCCACGACGAAGCTATATGACCGTTGGAGGTGCCCCGACCATTATAATGATGCTCCAGAATGGATAGAAACATAGTTATTGATGGAGAGACCTCCATTGGACTGTTGAGACCATGCCATAATAGACAAATGTGCATTGATGGAGGCATTCCTACCTGTTGGAGGGATCTGTTATGACTCTTGTCTATTTAACCCGTCGGACACTGCGTCGGGACCACTTTTTTCCAACCGCGATTATCCGAGCTAACTGAGAATCCATTGTATACTGCCCTGTTCTTTCTAGACCTCGCCATCCATTTGATTACCTCGTCTATCTTCTCGCCTACCCGATCTATTTTGTTATGAGTGTGAATGTTGGGTGAACATAGCGCGTTAGAAAAGTCAGTGGAGGAAATTCTCATGGATCTCATGGCTGAGAGAGTCATGTCCATAGGATTACATGCATCATCGAATGGGGGATTACAAGCATCCCCTTCGAATTCACATCGGTCTAGCAGACCTGTTACTGAAAAGTGAATCAAACACCGTGATGATCTGGCTAACGTGAAGCATATCCTGTCGTTCTTTCCAGAGTACATAACGCCTTTGGCTAGCATAGTGAACCGCAACAGTATCCCGTGTGATTTCAAGTACACGTTGATCACTGTGTACCTTCTGTTGTCGTAAGAGTTGGTTCTAGGCTATAATAGAGCTAAGCCTTAGCACATTTTAAAAGAAATAATTTTTTTTGATTGATCAGTCATAGGAGGCTTCTAGAACTAGGTCTGAAACAGACCTTTCAATCACTTATAGATCAGAAATGAAGAGGCATGACCTCATCTGCTAAATTCATTTCAAAATCACGAGGATGGATAGAAGATAGGGGATGAACAAAACTAAAAGAAAAATCCAAGTATCTAATTCTGATAAATCTGGTCTTCCTTTCAATAGAAGAAATAACACCAAACTTCAAATATCTAAACACAGGTCTTGTCTCACTCATATCAAGACAAAGGAAAAGATATGAACAAATAAAACTTCTAAATAAGGCAAAACAATGAAGATGCAGGTTTTGTTCTACTCACACCAAAATAGAGGAAAAACTGCACTTTAAGGAATGCTTTAAATTAGCTACAGCAGAAGTATCACTGAATTGCAACCATTGCAAGCTGGATTAATGAATGGAAGGAAGAAAGAGAAGTAATGAAAACTTCAGAAACAATAACACAAGAAGAAGACATAATTAGACAGTGAAAAGGTGTAGAATCTCTTGACATTCTGTTCTATATTTGCTAAAAAGGAATGCATTACAAACCCAGCCTCCAAAAGGATCTCGAGTTGTTCCCCCCCTTTCTTCTTAAAGAAGATACAATAATATACGTCTTCTGCCCCCTTTCAAATAACTGAAAAATGATTCGAATTACAAAGAAATCCCTCTAGAAATGAATAGGTATATCATGTAGGTATTGAGGTCGAAATCCTCCCTAGGAGGTCGAATTTCCTCCCAAAAGATAACAACAATTACTATCAATTCTGGAAACTTTCTTCCATAGAAAAATGGTCCAAACTGCTAAAAACTGGGGCTACGGTTATGGTTCTGTATCTCTCGAATCATGACATATGCGTATAAAATGAAAGAGAATTGTGTGCATCTTTTTGTTCTGAGATAAACCTCTCTTAGTTCCCTGAGATACGTTTTCATTTGCCCCAGATCGACAGTTTACAAACATGAGTCAAAACAAAAAAAATATGAGATCTGAAAATTAGGTCTCGGAGATGGATTCGATTCTCCCAATATGTGACACCTGTAGGAAAGATGAGAGAGGTTATATATCTTTGATGTGTTAGGAAAAAAATAGTTCAACCGTCTCTCAAGATGATACTCCAGTCGCTCAGAATCATCATTTGAAAATGATGACTCAGCAGAGTAAAAAATGCCACATTTCTGAAAATGAACCTCATCTTTTGGGGGACTTTTGACTATCTTTCCTGTTAGGATATTTAGACACTTAGGAGTTAGTTAAGATCTACTTGGTCTAATATGTTGTTAGGTAAAAGTGTGTTTCTTTAGTATGCATTAGTATGCATTTGTAGTTAGGAAATCAGATCTACTTGGTCTAATATGCTGTTAGGTAAAAGTGTGTTTTTAGTATGCATTAGTACGTATCTAGAAGTTAGGAAATCCGGGACGGGCCATTTATATGTTCCTTTACATAGAGCAGATCCTATGGTCTATACTCTCCTCGACATCTTAACGGCCATTGATCCGGCTTAATGACCCATTGGTCCATGATCTCATTTAAAGAGCATGGAGGGTCATTTTCTCATGATCGATTATGAGAAACTATCTTTGCAAATCTCTCAGAATCTTTTTCTTTGCATTACTAAATCATTTCCTAAGTGGCCAGCTATCGAATATTGCGGGATGTTTCAGAGGGGTTTTACCACGAAAATACTTCCGTGTTGATCTTTGATCCTCAAGTTACGTGAGTGGTTACCGGGTTGCCTTCGGCCCTCCGCTGGAATAATTCGTGTTGTCAACATGGTATCGTATTCCGCTTGAAGACCTGGCCTCTGCTGTAGATCAGATCGCGGAAGCCGAGCTGTCTTCGCATCTCCATTTTCTGGCATTTCTGTACATTTCTAGGCTGAAAGGGATCGTCGACATCTCGAGCATCGCCATTCAGAACACTTTTCAGTTTCACTCGGTAAGGTTTCCTTGCCGGCTCCAAGATAGCCATTATAGTCAATCCGAGGTATAAAGTCCTAATACGATTTTAAATTTTTGCAAAGTTTTGATTTTTATTTCTTGAATTTGTTTTTTTTTCCGATACTTCCTTTTAGATCTGATGATGTTTTGCCCTACAATACCAGGCGATCTTGGCAAATCATAAATAGATAGGAAAAGGTGCATCTCCTAGGTAAGCTAACCGAGATATAACCCTTGTTGTCACTTATAGTTTAAATTTTTTGGTGTGAAAAGAGTTTTTTTTTTTAGCACGCTTTCCAAGGCCGCCTTCAACAACAACAACAAATAAATAAATAACAACAAATAAATAACAACAAATAAATAAATAACAAATAACAAATAACAACATATGTAAAAAATAACACCCCAATCCTCCTTCCAACATTACAATATGTTTGCTAGACTAGTTGGTTAAAATTTGCCTTATTACAAGAGGTCTTGAGTTCAAGTCTCTCTTTGTTACTTTGAAAAGGTTCATGCTAAAAAATTGTATGCATTTTACTTCAAGTATAAAGTGAATCACTATAAGTAGCTTTATATTTTATTTTAGAGTTATTTTGTATGTAGCCTTTTCAAGAGTAAGGTAATTCTCATTGTAAAAGTGGATCCCACTTCTCTCATAAAAGTGGGCTTCATAAAGTAGCTTACACTTATCACGGTTATTTAGTTACCGCTTATGCCTTTTTTTAAAAAGAGCATAACTCACACATCGGAAGTCCATTTTCAAAGGCCGCTTTTTTAAAACCGTACAACTTTTCAAGATCTTCCATCCAGATAATTAGTTCTGTAAGCCTAAATCAAGATTATCTACATTTGATATGGCTTCTATGGCATCACGGCGCTTACTAACATAACTATCGGTAATGGAGATCCCATATGGAAGATTTATTACTGCTAGGCACCTCAGATCGGATTACCATGGGAAATAGAAACATCCCCAATCGGGATGATGATAGTGAAAAGCCAAATGTGATAATAGGAATAATGAAGCACATGGACTAATCATAACGTCCATCTCTCCTGATTTAATGTACCATCTCTCTAAGAGTTGATGACCTAAAGAAGTTTGGGACAAGATTGAATACGTGTTTGGTAAACACAATATTAATCTCGAGTACACAGCTTAGAACAACACCTAATTTTGAGTCCAAGTGTTTTTTCTTGACTTGGAGACTATCTACCTAAGTTTAAAACATCTTACTTTTATGTATAGAATGCAACATAAAATGAAGGAACCACGCTGTATATATCTTATTCTTCTAAGCTAGGTAGTGCATATCTCTCAGGTTTGTATCTACTTTTATGCCATGAAAGAGGCTCTAGGGAAGCTTATGTAAAACCCAATCTTGATTCCTTTTGTACTTCTTTGATTAGAGTGGAAGATAAGATTGTACAATTTTGAGTGATCAACACTGCAGGTATTTCAAACAAAGCCTTAGTTGCCCAGCCAAAAGATAAACCCAAGTATCCTTCCAAGCACAACATCCTCGCTACAAATAACAAACAAATCCTAAGGGTCCTAAACCTACTCTAAATAGCTTTTCCAACTCCTAATGGTGACAAAGGATCAAATATAAAAAACAATACTAACAACACATTGCAACTTTGTAATAAAGATGGTCATGATGAGTCCAGATGTTCTAAGAATATGGCAAAATTTTAGAAGTAGTGATGAAGAAGTACAACATCGATTGATTCCTCTTCTTCTTCTTCTCATGACATGCACCTTCTCGTTTTTCCTTCAATACACCTTCTATTACTACTTCTTCTCCTTCGATATGAGTGGCTTATTGATTCAGAGCATCTTATCATATGGTTGATGATAAAGACATATTTTCTTCTCAAATGAATGTAAATAATTCGGCGAAATATTTGCTGGTGATGATAGATCTCCTAGTATTGAAGGATCTGGAACAAATCAAGTAGAAAATGGTCATTTAAATGATGTATTATGTAACGTTCCGGGATTCTTTCTTGTAACGTTCTATCAAGATATCAAATCACTCATTCAGAAGGTAAAACCATCGAGTTTTAACCTCACCAAGTTGTAACTAAGGATCTAAAGGATCCTAACATGTTCTTGCAACTTGAATTTTTGATGATATTACTAGTTTGTATAAGTTTGACAACTTTGGTCATCAACTTTTCATCAGCTTTTGTTGCTCAAAGTGATGACTCGAGCAAACTTTAGCATGAGCGGTTTGGTCATCCAAACTATCGCCATTCCAAGTCAACGAACGTAATCAATACCGGATGGTGATTGGTCTTCCTCATGTTCTTCATGCAAGATGGTGTTTGTGCCAAGGCTCTCGCAACATCATCGGATAACTTTTTGAAAACGTGCCTCTGGCACGGTCCTTCCTATGTTCTTTGTTTATGGTGATTTGTGTGGTCCACTTCTCCTTCTTTCAAGTATTTTAATCTCTACTGATGAATTTTCCAGACGACTTGGGTTTATTTGTTATAACTTAATAGTGAAGTTTTTGATAAGTTTTGGCCTACAAGGCCCCTGTATAAAAGCATAACTGGTCATCAAGTTCAAAGGTTAAGAATAGATAATGGATGTTTAATATGTGAACAATACCTTTCTTGCCATCAAGACTATTAAGGCATCAAAATGCAACACATCGTTCCATATACACCACAACAAAATGGTGTTTTCGTCGAGAAAGAACTGCATATTAAAAGAAATGGCTAATTGTATGATCCAACGAAGGGATTTCAAGCTCCATAAGATTAAATGTATAATCAACTGCGGCAACTTATAGCCAATCGACCCTACAAAGCAGTTCTTAAAAATATAACACCTAAGAAGCTTGACTAAAATTAAACTAGATGTAAGCTACTTCTATGCATTTGGTAGTATAACATGGACTCACATTCCATGAGAACGGAAAGCATTGCACTTAAAAGTGAGAAGTGTATATTTGTTGGTTATTCAAGATGTCGTCATAGACTCTCTTCTGCCTACATTGTAATGAAATTATTCTTAGAAGAGATGTTAAATTTGATTAGTAATCTTTGGTCTGCGCTGAAATGACCAAGCGGTGCCTCTTTGGTCTACATGGTTTCATCTTCGGCTGTGATGTGCTTCTTCCGTCTTATTCGATTCTTCTTCGATGATGAAGTGAGGGTGTAGTAAATCCACCTCCATCACGACATTCCTCCGCATGAGTCCTTTGAACTCATCAAGCAATTCGTATCGACCGCCTTAGATGCCGGGTCCGCTCAACACGGTAGAAGCATCAGATCTTGTTGGTGATCCTTCAGATCAGCCTCGAACACGTTCATAGCCCAAATAGCCTCTTCTTTTGGCTCAAGTTTCAGAAACTCATGATCTGAAGATATTTGCGTGGCTCTAAGTCATCCAGATTGGGATACAAATAAATGAATGAGGAGTATTGTTCTTAATGGAAAACGATACTTAGGATCTTGTACCTTTCTTCCAAAAGGAAGAAAACTGTTAGATGCAAATGGGTATAAAACCAAGTATGCACGATGGAAGTATTGAAAGACACAAGGCCCGGATTATTGCCAAAGGATTTTCCCAAGTTGAAGGCATTGACTATAATGAAACCTTGCCCTCAGAGACAAAATGAATTCCATCCGGCCTTTTCTATCCCTTGTCACCTCACATAAATGAGAGGTCCATTCGGGATGGATGTTAACTACTTTGCATGGATATTTGCAAGTATAAATCTACATGGAATAACCTCCCGTCTATGTCCACGACTTATCCTTGTTTGTCGCCTAAGAAGTCTCTTTATGGTCTCAAGTAAGTTCCCTTGTTTCTGGTATGCCAAAATGGATAGCTTTATCGCTTTAATCGATTCTAGATGCCATTCCGATCCTTTTGCGTTGATGACCTTATCCTTACCGGAAGAAGTGACTCAAAATTTTAACCATGCGGAAAATGTCTTAAGAAGAAATTTGAAATGTTAGACTTTAGGTTTTTGCACTATTTCCTTGGCCTCCAAGTTTTGCAACCAATTAGCTGAATTTTTTCTTCCTACTCTACATGCTTGTGACCTTCTTCACGCTTTACATGGACGATTGTAAACCAAAACATTCTCCCTTCCACCGAGTCAAGCTTTTCTCGCTTTACTTGTACTTCCCGCTAAGTTGATGCCACTCAGATCACGCTAGTTGGTAGCCTCTTTATACTTGACTCATACCCGCCCGATCTTTCCTTTGTCGTTGGTCTTAAGGTCTGATATATGCAAACACCCCATGAAAGTTTTCATTGGAAAGCAACAAAGATACTTTGCTATACCGTGGCACTGCTCTGGCTTGGGATACATTATGCGCCTGTGGGACTTCATTGTTTGGCTCTACTGATTTAGATTGGGCCACACTCCGCATGATCTAAGTTCATCGCAGTTATAGTTTTCACTTTGGTTCAGATCTGGCTACTTGGGATCACAGGAGAAACAACAGCTATTGCACTTTCTTCTGCCAGGCGTAGAGTAATGAAAGCAAAGAATAAATGCAAGTCGAAGCCCTTCATGGGTTTTGAAGGGCATCCTTTCTCGAGTTTGATTCCAAAGACAAAGATCCGACTGTGATTTCGCGTGATAAATCAAAGCGCTACTCTGCTTTCTTGCCAAAGACCTACCAAAATCACGCTAAAGAAACATCGAGCTGGCTACATGCACTTGCATCGTGAAAGCTCCATTCATGATCAAGTTATTGAAGTGCTCTTTGCCCTATTAAGATCAAGTTGCGACATTTTCACAAAGTCTCTTACAGTAATAAGTTTTCCAAATCCTTTGATCTATGTTAGAGTTCGTAGAAGTTGTCATTAAGGTGTGATAGGCTCTAATGCCTCCTTCCTTCCTATTTGTGTCATTATTGTAAATCCTTTCCAATCCTATCCCAAGTTGTTCTTTAAGGGGATGTTAGGATATTTAGATACCTAGGAGTTAGTTAAGATCTACTTGGTCTAATATGCTTCCTAGGGTAAAAGTGCGTGTTTCTTTTAGTATGCAATTAGTATGCATTTGTAGTTAGGAAATCCGACGGTCACGATATTCCTGGCATAGAGTGATCCGGCGGTTCACTTCCTCGATCTTACCGGCCATTGATCCGTGGTTTAACATCTGATTATCCATGATCTCTATTTAAAGAGCATGTGGAGGGTCATTTGTCGCATGATCGATTGTGAGAAACTCTTGTAAAATCTCTCCGAATCTTCTCCTCGTAATCTTTTTCTTTCATTAATAAACTGCCTGCGGCCGCGTTGGTCAATAGCTATGGATGTTCTCCTCTCAGAGGGGTTTTACTCATGGAAAACATTTGATCTTTGATCTCGTTATGTGGAGTATTATCAAGGTTTTCGTCCTCCTCAAGGAATAATACTCGTGGTTTTAACATCGCAAGATCTAAATGAAATTATGAATATACCAATGGAAAGATCAAGATTTTTAGATGTTCGATCTACTATTCGAACGTGGAAAATGGCCTTCCAAGGCCGAGAAAAAATGGTTGTTTTCCAAGATGTTTTATCATCAGAGGAAACTCATTTATTTCGCTGGCTAATGTGCCAAAACAAGGGTATCTTAATTGCCGAAGTCTTGGCTTGATGCATAATAAAGCAGATTTCCGTGAGCTGTAAGCCATCAAAGTCTCAAATCCCGACTGGCTCTGAAGCCTAGGGAAACGACTCAACAGTCGAAGATTTATGCCTACTAAACCTCCATCATAAAACTCCTGTAAAATGCGATGTGGCATTTATATGAAACCCTATTATAGCAATTTTATACCGCGATTCATTCTTTTCATGCCTACTCGTGAGATCTTCCTCCATATGGCTTGATGCATGGTGCTTGAAAGCTTGGTCTCGGCCGATACACTTCTTGGTAGCTATAATATGAAACTCGATATTTGCCAAAGTCCAGACTTTCTTAGCCAACACTATAAATTCTTTCCTCCTAAGCTACCAAATCCAGAATTTCAATATTTGTTCTAACATAAGCTCCATCTAGGGATGGTGTTTTCCTATAAAGTGGCATCAGACTAAGTGCTCTGCTCATAATACCTGAAATCATCCTTATCAAACTCAACCTCACAATTTTACTTGCACCTTTTCCAAACAAAACCATGCATTCATTGGGCTATGGATTCATAATGTCTTAAAACATAACCATACTGGATTCCAAACTAAACCGAAACATATTGAAAACCAATGCTGTAATCTAATGCTCAAAGTTAAGATTATTTATAAGGTCCCCTACTTTAACTACTGAAAAATTCCCATTGAATTAAATGATACAAAAATGCCAATGAAGCCAATCCAATAACTGGCTATTTACTCAAATCTTGCTCACATTTTCTTTGAGCAGGTTGAAAAAGGAAACTGACAAATCCCATCTAAAATGTTGTTAAACATAAATGTTCAATTTTACTCTTGAATCCAATAACAAAACATCCATAGTATAATATAATCCTCCATAAAATGACTCTAAGAGGGCCAACAAAAGTATCATGAAAAAATGCATGGTCCCTAGGTTTTAAATAACAAGCTCCATCAAAGACTATTGTGTGCTCCAATTTATATTTCTCGAAATCATCTTCGAAAAGAGTATATGAACACCCTTCAAGATCATCTGCAATGGCATCTCAAAAATCATGGCACAATCTTGTCTTAAGACCATCATCCCTCCATTAAAAATCTACAACAAGTTTTTCTACAGAAAAAATGTAATAATCATCACTATACTCATCATATTTAGGTCTTCAGAGCAACTCAGAGGGTCATCGTATATCAATCAATTCAATAATGAAATTAGCCATGAGAAGTATCACTGGAATTGTAACCTATCAGTAGCTAGATTAATGGAATGAAGGAAGAAAGAAGAAGGAAAATTTCAAACAATAATACAAGAAGAAGATAGAATTAGACAATGACAAGGTGTAAAATCTCTTGGCACTCTGTTCTATATTCGCTGAAAAGGAATGCATTACAAACCAACCTCCTCCAAAAAGGCTCTCGTTGTTCCCTCCTTTTCTTCTTCAAGAAGATACAATAATATAAGTCATCTAGCCCCTTTCGAATGAATTACAAAATAAATCCCTCCAGAAATGAATAGGTATCTCATGTAGTTATTGAGGTTGAAATCCTCCTAGGAGGTCAAATTTCTCCCAAAATATAACAATAATTACCATCAATTTTGGAAACTTTCATCATAGAAAAAATGGTCCAAACTCAAGCAAAAATCATCATAGTTATGGTCTCCCAGATCTCTAATCGTGATGTATGTAGTAAACCGGAAGAGGATTTTGTGCATCTTTTTTCCAGATAAAACTCTCTCCTATTTCCGATACTTTTCATTTGTACCAACTTCCATGTTTCTATACAAACATGTTTCAAAACATGAAAATATGAGATTCGAAAATTAGGGCCTGGAGATGGATTCAATTCTCCCAATATGTGACACCTTTAGGAAAACTGAGAGAGGATATTGATCTTTGATGTTTTAGGAAAAAAATCCTCCGACCGTTCTCAAAATGATATTACAATTGCTCATAACCATCATTTGAAAATGATGACTCAACACAAGAAAAAATGCCACATTTCAGAAAATGAACCTCATCTTTCAGGGGAATTTTGACTATCTTTCCAAGATCTAAATGAAATTAAGAAGACACCAATGGAAATCTTAGGATTTCTAGAGATGTCTATCGGCTCATTCCTGAATGCGTGGAAAATGGCCTCTTCAAGGATGAGAAAAAATGGTTTCTTTTTCAAGGCGTATCAATGGAGAAAAAATTTCCATGATTTTGCAATAACAGTGCTTGAAAAACAAGGGTATCTAGGTCACTGAACTTAGCTTTCACGCTAATAATGTGCTGTAATTTTTAGAGGCCGTAAGCCATCGAAGTCTCCGGAAACCTGATTTTGGGTTTCGGTTTCGGGAAATGGAGCAATAGTCGGAAATCTTTATAGTCGGCTAAAACTCCAAGCACCATGAAATCCTCAAATGCAGACGGGCATTTATGTGAAACCCTATTATAGCAATTTTATGTCATTTATTTCATTCTTTTCATGCCTATTCGTGAGTTCTTCCTCCATGTGGCTTGATGTGTGGTGATTGAATTCTTGGTCTTGGCCGATACACTTTCAGCATTTAAGGGCATATGAAAACTGAGATTTAAGCTACCGAAATCCTGCACTTTCGATAGCTAAACACTATAAATTTTTTCCTCCTACTACCGGGAAAGCCAAAATCAATATTTGTTCCAACATAGCTCCATCTAGGGATATGCTTTCCTAGAAGCTGCAAGAAAATATACTCAAGTGCCTTCAACGCATTAAGCAACCTAAATCATCTCATTCAACTCAACCTCACATTTTAGATTTGCACTTTCCAAAACAAAGTTTTAAGTGCATCTCATTAACAGGAGCTCATGCTAAATGTCTTAAACATAACCCATACCGGATTCCAACTAAACTGAAACATACTAAAACCACTCATGTACTCTAATGCTCAAAGCTGTTTATTTTATATACATCAATTACTCTAACTACCTAGGTTCCCATTGAATCAAATGATACAAAAATGTCAGTGAAGTCAATCCAAAAACTATCTACTTATTAAAAATCATTTACACTTTCTTTGGAGCAGCTGAAATGTGAAACTCAAAACTCCCATATAGTGTGTTGTTATCATAAATGTTCAATTTTACTATTGAATCCAATAACAAAACATCCATAGTATAATATAATCCTCCATAAAATGATTTAAAATACAGCAAAGGATTCTAGAAAAAATGCATGGTCCTCGGAGGTTTTAAATAACAAGTTTCCACTTCAAAGACTCACTCATATGGCTCCAATTCCATTGCTTAGGGTCATCCTCTGCAAGAGGATTATTCAAACACTCTTCTCAAGATTATCTCAGAATGGCATTCCTAAAAACCATGGTGATAATCTTGTTCAAGACCATCATCCCTTCGCATGAAAAATTCCATGTTAGTTGTTCCCATGTAAAACAATGTAATAACTATCACTTATAGCTACTATATTTTAGGTTTTAGAAGGTATAACTCAAAGGGCCAATACTGACAAATGCCTTAGACATCAACTCATGGATCTCTCAAGAAAGGTAACTCTATTACTATCCTTAGCATATTGTTTATTTTCCTATAATCACATTCCTGCAACTGCACCTAGAAAGCACTAAACAACAAACTTTCTTCGTGATCATTAAAACATGCAAACTAGCATTCTTTTCACAAAACAAAACATTCTAAAAGCCGCATCTTCTGGCAGGAAATTATCATAAATAGGTTCACTAACTCCCATAAAGTTCCATGAAGTACATGACTATCACCATTTAAAAACAGATTTACATCTTTAGAAATGGAAGAAGTTTGACACTCATATCCAGGATTGTGCGAAAGCTGCAAATCTGTGTGAGTAGAGGCTGCAACATAGCTGCAAGTAAGGGGTAGATCTATTTATTTTTTAGTTAAAGAAGGAGGTGGTATGTGTAACTTTTGGATCAAGCAACTATCTTTCTCTTATGTAGGTTGACCATGATGCCGAATATATTCTTCTCGAATATGATCATGTAAGAGCTATCATATCATGTTTATTTATTAGCCAACTCTTTGTCATGCTGGTCATCTTCATCCACTTGAGAAAAAATTTCTATTCCTTCCTCCTCTTCAAGAATATTTGTATGATCTTTTTGTCTTATGAATTTATATTACAACAATCTTCAAAAAGTGGATTCTGAATCGGGAATATATCCTCCATAAAGGTTGATGAAAAAAAATCAGGAAAATCTTTCAATGAAGGAATAATAGAATGAGGTAAAGATTTATACCAGACTCTAGCATCTCTTTCCAATGAAAACATAAACATCTTCATGGAGGGACATCTTCTGCTGATGCACATTTAATTTATCCATGAGCTTATGGAATTCAAACAAGTGTTGAGGAGGATTGTCGCTCCATATATCCTCCAAATTTAGAAGGACATCTTCCCAGTCTGTAATGTCTGGAAAGAAAGGTTTCAAAACCATAAACATTCTTGTGTGTCCAAGAGGGAGAAAACCTCAAAGAATCCAAAGCGCAAGTTGAAACGACTTGGATATCTTTGAGACTAGGTGGATTTGCTGAATCAGTATAGAGGCTCCTGAACCAAGGAGTCACAGTGGAATGATCACAGCACCAATTGAATGTGTAACTCTTGTTCACCATCAAGAGATAGGGTCCTGAATCTTAGAGCAGTATCCTAGGGAAGATAACTGTCCTCCGTCTCCCCTAAGACGATACCTTGAAAATGTTGTCACAAGATTTGGTTCTAGTCCCAGACAGAGCCAAGCCTCCCAACACATTTGTGCTCAAATTTTGTTGATTGATCACCAGAGGTTTCTAGAATCCAGGGTCCTTGAAATGTGACCTCTCAACTACTTTTATAGGATCGTAAATGAAAAGGCATGACTCTCATCTCTAAATTCATTTCAAATCAAGGAGGAGGATAGGAAGATAGGGATGAAACAAACTGAAATAAAAGCTAGGTATCTAATTCTATAAATCTAGTCTTCCTCTAACAAAAGAAATAACATCAACTCTCAAAATATCTAACATAGGGTCTTGTCTCACTCCATAGAAAGATGTAAGAAAATATATATGAGCAAAATAAACTGGTAAATAAGGTAAAACAATGGTGTCTTGTTCTACTCTACACCCAAAACAGAGGAAAACTATAATTTTGCTGAATGCTTTTAAATTAGCTACAATGTATATCATTGAATTGTAAATTCCATTGCAAGTTGAATTAATGAATGGAAGGGAAGAAAGAGGAAGCAATGAAAATCCTGTAAATAATAATATAGGAAGAAGATTGCACTAGGATAAAGGAAAGGGTGTAGAATCTCTTGGCATTATTTTCTATATTTGCTAAAAAGGAATGCATTACAAAACCCAGCCTCCAAAAGGCTCTCGTGTTGTTCCCCCTCTTCTTCACAAGAAGATATGATAATATATCTTTATGCCCTTTTGAATAAATGAAAAACGATTCGAATTACAAATAAATCCCTCTTGAAATGAATAGGTATCTCATGTAGATATTGAGGTCGAAATCCTCCTAGGAGGTCTTAATTCTCCCAAAAGATAACAACATTTACCATCAATTTCAGAAACTTTCTACTATAGAAAAATGGTCCAAATCACTAAACTCCTGGTCTCATAGCTATTATTCCAGATCTCTCAAATCGTGACATATGTGTATGGGAACCGAAGAGCATTTTGTGCATGTGTTTGTTCTGATAAAAAACCTCTCTCAGTTTTTTTTTTTTTTTTCTTCCCTTTTCATTTTTTTCCCAAATCTGCATTTAACATACATGTGTCAAAACAGGAAAATTTGAGATCCAAAAATTAGGTCTTGGAGATGGATTCGATTCTCCAAATATGATACTTGTAGGAAAAATGAGAGAGGATATTTATATTTTATGTGTTATGCTGGGAAACAAGCCTCCTCATCACCTACTCTCAAGATGATACTTAGTCGCTTCTAATCATCATCGAAATGATGACTCAAAGACAAGAAAAACACTACATTTATGGAAAATCTAACTCATCTTCGGACTTTGATCATTTCCAAGATCCAAATGAAATTATGAAGACAATTGGAAAGATCAGGATCTATAGTATAGTTCATTGACTATTCAATGTGAAAAATGGCTTCCAAGGTCGAGAAAATGGTTTTTCAAGGCATTTTATCACACTGAGAAAAACTCGCACTCTGCTAAAGGGCTAATAGGTCAAAAAACAAGGGTATCTTTTAGGCTGTCAAAGTCCTGGATTTTGGCATACAAAGGATTTCAGAAATAGGCCACCGAAATTCTCGTTGAAACTCCCCGATCAAAATTTTATGAGTTTTGGAAGCAGAGTAATGGTCAAAATTCATGTCTACTAAACCCCAATCAGTCAAAACCCTCGAATGGCAGGATGTAATTTATGTGAAACTCCTTTGTTGAGAGAGAATTCAAAATGACATCCCTAATAAACCTATTGAATTCTCATCTATAATTTTTGGCTTAATGGAGCTTGGGTGAATGACAAGAATACTACCATTGTTGATAAGGCCATAAGGTAAAAGCATGGTTAATTCATGCATTTTTGTGGTTTATTGAGCTAGGGACTAATGTTTCATGTACTAATGCTCAACTCTCTTCCATGTATAATATTTGATCTCTAGATAAATCCAACCTTCCGCATCGTGATCAGCCTATTTGGTACTTGTGCAATGAAGACCGCTTAACAATCAACTGCATCAAACGATCCTGCATTTCAAAATATCATTCTGCTGCGATTCTACATTCTAAATGCACTCACGATCAAGTCGTGATCCGGTACCAACGGATGTAGACTGTCATGATCTAGTACCAACAACCACGCACTATCATGATCTGGTACCACCATTTGCACACTGTTGTGATCTGGTACCAATGGTTGTAGACTGTCATGATCTGGTACCAATTTTGAAGAGCCTAATGCACTAAGTTAAGTTCCCATCTCGCCTAAGCCAATTGGGTGGATGCTCCATTTTCTTTAGCAAGGCTAAGATAAGAATAGTTCATTGATATTTCTCATCATCACTCATGCACTTTCTGTCATGAGGATGAAGCAAAGATGTAACCAATGATTGAATTTAATAACCCATTGATTTGTAAATCACTTCACCTCCTGTGTTTCACGATTAAGACTATAAAATAGTTGTGGCAAGGATGGTAAAAGGAGAGGAGAGCACAGATAAGGATGGAGGAGAATGATCTCAGACATCAGAGATGAGACATCTGATTTGAGAGCCTGAGGCACTGACTGACTTCTCACAGCATTGCTAATAGCATTTGTTTTGTAATAGTGCAAATGTTAACTTCTAGGCTGAAGCCTTTAATTCATTTACACAGCAAAGATAGCCTAGACTAGACTTTCTACCATATGATTGCTTAGGAGATTCTACTTGCCTTGTTTTTGCCATGGCTCATTTTATGAATTTGATTCTTGGAGACATGAAATAAGTCGCAACAAATAGGTCAAACATATCATGAGAATCCAGTGGGTTCAAGCAACAACACATTGTGAACTACAACATACTCAATATATTGATTATTGAACTACCTACTTATGTCTTGATGATTGATGTGATTCCCTTTCGTATGTGATTCTATAATAGTTTTCTCAAGTTAGATAATAGAGTTGATCTGTCAAGACAACTCCATCTCATACTTGCATGTGCCATAATGAGATGGATAGCCTCTCCTCAGAAAGACAAACTAAAATATTTCAGTTTTCCATTTTTATTTGTTTTCAGTATGCATAATCTAACTTAGTTATATACTCGTGACATTAGAAACTACCTTTCTTATCAGTGTCTTGTAACTCCTTGGTTGGATTAAGGCAAATCCTGCATTGATAATTAATGAGTGCATTATACTAAATATACAAGTAGCACATAACATTTTGCTGTCTCCGGAGTTGCAAAATCTGAGAAGTGATTTTTAATTTAGATTGTTTGTACATATTTTAATGTTTTAAAAGGCTACTTGAGGGAGGAGGATAAAACGCTTAAGACATGAGTGAAGAGACACACAACCACTAGAGTGGGTTCTCCGAATCTAGGTTCCCTTCTTACCTTCTAGATAGAATTAAGATTTCAATTCACCTTAAAAAAAACAAAAACAAAAACAAATTTCCATTTTATGCATAGATATAGAGATAATAAGGTAGATTTGTAAGCTCTAAAGATTCAAAAACAAACCCTCCCACTAATCCAACTGACATTGTTGCAGGAAAAATTCCACCAAAAGAAAATTCAAGGGGAGCGAGCGAGGCTCCAGAAGGAGAACCTAAAACAGAAGAATCAGTATTGGGGTAGGCAGAACGTGAGTCTGCTGAAAATTTAGGAGACACAAAAAATCCAATTTCTGAACCATCCATCAGTAGAATGGAAGAAGAAGAAGGAAATGCAGCCACAAAGACTGATACTTTTGGGTTTCCAATCTTGGATATTTCCAGAAACATCAGCATGAAGAATATCCCACTATCATCGTTACCCACTTTCAAAGGTATGTCAACTAAAGATCCAGATTTATTTTTATTTGAGTTTGACATATTATGTAGAAGCTATAACTATAGACAATGCCCAAAAACTTAAGCTCTTTCCTGCTACAATGAAAGATTCAGCCTTAAGATGGTTCATGAGCTTAGGAGAAAATACAATCCTCTCCTGGGATCAAATGAAAGACACATTTTTATGGAAATACCAAGACTATTGTAAGGATAATGTTGAGAATGATATTTTTAAAATGCAACAAACCGAAGATGAAAGTCCTGAAGACTACTTAGAAAGGTTCTTATACAACTATTAGAAGTCAAAACTATTCACCATAGACCCAACTGTAGTAAGAACTGTATTCTTGAAAGGTCTTAGGATGATTGCATAGAATTTTTAAACTTGTTGAGTTCAGGAGATGTACACCAAAAGCCTTTTTCAGAAATTGCAGATTACTGTAGGAGATACTCAAGGACAAGCTAAAACAAGCAAAGGACCAAGAGATCCTTTTAGTAGAAATACAAAACAAATCTCAGGGACTATCACCAGAACTGAGTTAGGAAACTTATTGGAGAACTTTAAAACATACATCTTGAGCACAATAAGTAACCAATTAGATACTCTAAAACTGAAAAAGAAACAAGAAGAAGAGGTTGCTTTAGCAATATTTTTTCATAGATGCCGAAAGAAGCACGGTGAGAAAAAATGCCCATTAAATGTCATAGAAATCTGTGGTCTGTGTACACTAGAACACCCCACATCTGAGTGTCCAACCTTACTTGAGCTACAAGCCATGTATAGGGGAGGAGGAGTCTCACAAGAACAACCATACCCTTCCAGAAGACCTTGGAGAGCCCAAAATCCCAATACACTTTATGATCCTAATGCACAATATCAACAACAACAACAATGGGGTCCTTCCCCAATGACCTATCTACAATGGACACCTCAGCAAGCTCAAACTCAACCTTGGCAAAAAGGTTGGAGGGGACCTATGTATGGAAATCCCACTTACACTACATATCCACAATACCCTACAAACATTTCCCAATTACTACTTGGATTCAACCCACCACAGATGCAAGCTTTACTCCCACCTCCTATACAACAACAATTTACAACCCCCTTGAACCCTAATCAGCAGCAACAAGTATCTATAAATTCCAATCAACAACCACAAAACCAAGCTGCCCACAATCCTCCGAGACCAACAAAAATCCCTGCCCAGCCAGTCCCTAACCCCAATAATCGACCCACCCACCCTGTGCAGAATACAAAAGTTCAAACCTTTCTCACCTATGAAATTCAACTACGATTAGGGAAAGTTGTAAACCAATAAGATCCTGTAGTAATAATTCAAGAAGAAAATGATAATCATTCTGAGGAAGAAAACACTCAAACCACCCCTGCAGAAGAAGAGACCTCTCCTCCTATTCCAATCATTTCTCAGTCTATATGGGTACCCCAACAAATTAACCTCCCACCTTACCCCAAAAGACTATTAGTAAGGAAACCCGACCCACCCTTGCACAGAGATATGGAAGATGAATTACGAAATGTGTGCATAAAAATACCTTTACTGCAAGCCATTAAGGATATCCCTATATACGCCAAAATCATAAGGTATCTTTGCATTAAGAAACCAAGAAGGAAGAAGAAGGAACCTCCCCTTGTTCAGGTGGTGGGACAATTATCTGAATTTATTTATGAAATGCCATACAAATATAATGACCCTGGAAACCTAGTTGTCACTGTTGAAATTAATGGTATTTCTCTACCAAATACACTCATTAATTTGGGTGCAGCTATTAATGTAATCCCTTTTGACACTATGAAAAATATCCAAATCAATCAGTTGAGGCCAACCCAAACCATGATCGAGTTGGCAGATAAGTTAGTCATTAGCCCTGCAGGAAGTCTAGATGATGTCACAGTCACCCTAGCTTCTTGGGAATATCCAATAGACTTTTTAGTCATCTATTCTAAATCATCCTCCAAACCAGGACACCCTGTGGTTCTTGTCTTCCCTTGGCTAGCCACAACAGATTCTTTTATCAGCTGTCGGTCTGGTGAGATGACTATATCCAATGGCACACATAGCCAAAAACTTTTTCTCTTCCCTCCTTCCCAACTGGCACATGAAATACCTATTTGGTTAGAAAACCCTTATGGAGAGGAAGATTGCATCAGACCTCTGTTAACACTTGACCAAGTATGAGGAATATAAGAACAATCAGATGAACAAGTCTTAAGCTTATTTTTGGCTGACACAAATTGCATTGAATACCCAAGGTCTTTTGCAGAATTGTCACATATTTTTAGTTCCGAATTTCAACAAACCTGGCACCCTGATATCACTCAATTATAT
>SNQJ01S0081269.1:4169-18197 GCA_010110895.2 Picea sitchensis
TTTTCACTTGTGGCAAAATATGGCTAACATTTGTTCTACTTTTGTTTTTTTCTGTTTGGCCCGCAACACATCCAATTGTGTACTCAGAGTGCTCAGAATGTTTGTTTTAAAGTTTTCTAAGAGATTACCAACTTCAGCTCGAGTAACACTCCTGCTAGTAATATTGCTATTTCTGGTGAGGGGGGTACGCATCCCTGATCTGGTTTGTGAACTTCCTCTTGAGCACCTGATGCACAATAGGACAATGTCATCATAAGTTTCTTGATAAATGTCACCTTTCCCCATTAAATTCAACATTTATACCCATTCATATTTCATACCTTTAATCACAGTTGCCTTAAGTACTTCCCCTGGTAGCGTTCCATAGGGTGATATTTGTAAATTATATTGAAATCTCTTTACATATTATTCTAATGATTTATTTTCTTTTGCAGTCATTTGAAATATTTCATCTTTTAAGTCTTTGGTTCTACAATAATCCTGATATTTTGTCAAGAAGGCTTGTTTAATCTCATCCCATGAGTTTATAGTTCCTCCCCCTAATCCCATGAACCAGCGTAGAGCTTCTCCTTTCAAAGTGGAGGGGAACAATTTTACTTTTTGGGGTTCAGAGGTGTAATCATACCCTCTACATAGGACATCAAATTCAAATAAGAATGCGTATGGGTCTTCTGAGATTAATCCATGAAAGGTTGGCAAGTTTTGTAGGGGAATAACCTTGATGGGGGCATTGGTGATTGGATAAAATATCGGATATTCCAAGGTGGAAGTCTGGGGACGTTGTGGATTTGGTTGTTCCATTTGATCGAAAATATGGAAGAAATCTTTAGGGATTTATTGATCCAGATATTTTATTTGAATTAATTTGTTATCTGATCCTCTAGGGGATTTGATTGCACTCCCTCTATCTGGGATTTCGGGTATGCCTTCTTGTTTCACAGGAGATTCAGGATCGGGTGGTGGATCTGTCTTAGTTATCCCACTAGTTTCTCCTTCTCCTTCCTCCAGATTACAAGAGTTTCCCTCTCCTAAAGGGTTGAGGGGTGGAAGATCTGTGCTCTGAAAGCTTAGCTTAGTCCCTTCATTTTTGCTATGAATCTCGCCATGGGTTGCAGTTGGTGAAGCTGCGACTTGAGGGATTCGAGTAGATCCTTTTCTAGGTCCAACCGAAGCTTGAGATTCTGCTTTTCGGATGATGTCGTCTATGAAAGTGATTATTCCAGGGAGCACCAAGCCCTGGGCTTTGGTAATTTTTGGTGGAGGTTTTGGTTTTTCAAGATCTTTCTTCTTAGTCATACACACTTCACACAACAAAAAGGAAAAATCAAAAAAAGGAAAAAAAAACACCTATGCAACCTCTTAATGCGTTAGCTGGAGGTAGGCGCTAGTATAAGCATATTACTTATTGCCTGCGTAGGTTCTTACCTTCCATCTTCAATACCTCATCCTCCAGAGGCACAATCTATGCTACCTTTGACATTCTTCCCCGAAAACGACGTGAAAATGTTGGGCTCTAAAGATGTCTAAAAATAACCTTAGTTTAACATTAATTTATCAACCCAAGGATTCATCTTTTATCTCAAAGAATATTGGCAAAGTCTATGCAGATAGCTCATAGAGGCTAAAATCGTGTAGTGAAAGAAAATCTAAGTTTATCAACAATCAAGTTCCTCAAACATTCATTAAAGATTCTAAGAATTGAAATCTAAAGCTATGCAAAAGGAAAGGAACTAGCTAATCTATTGAATTCATTTTAAGAGCGGTAATTGAATCTAGATAAAGAATTGCAGAAATGACTATCATTATGAATCAAATTACTGAAAAGAAAAAGGCGAATTACTTTATCTATGGAAAGGAATAGAGACTGTAATCTAACTGAAAAGAGACAACAATCATTTTTCTATTGAAAGGAACAACAACTATATTATATCGGAAAGGAATAACAAATGTAAACTAAGTAAAAGGAATGACGAATGTAACCTAAGTAAAAGGAACAACAAATGTGAACTAGATGAAAGGAACAACAAATGTGAACTTATGAGGAACCGTCACGCATCAAATCTCAGTAATAGGAATTGGAACAACAATCATTTAATTCTTCAGGGAATATCTATTTCTTGCAATTGACATGAAATCATCAACACACTTATGCATTCGTTAACTACTATAAAAGAAAATCGAATCACAAAACAGAATTTGAACTGATACAATTACAGGTCGAACAGTAGCTTCTTCAGACTGGGCCCTCGGTCCTTAGAAGCACTATTATTTGAAACTCAGTATATAAAAATGGTAAAACTTCTCGAAGCTTCTATTAATTTCATAGCTAATACAACATTCTACAGAAACTGCTAACGCATAGCAATTCTATATTCTCAATCCTTGAGTGCAATTCTTCTACCCTCCTTCAAGATCTATGTACCCCTTATATGTTACAATAATTTGGGTAAATTAAGCTATCATGAGGATCGAGAGATCCTCAGGATTTCTTTACTATTACAATAAGCAACTCAATTATCTTTAAAACTACTTTGCGCCATAAAGTCTTCAACCTCCAATAGCTTGCGTGTCTTCAAGATTCCCCTTGCTATCTTGGGTTTGACAATATTTAACCAATCCTGCAATAAAACCAGACAATTCCAATCATAATTAGGATCTATGTAATCTAATCTCCAACAAAAATGCTAAAGAGTATATTATTCATTTTCTATTCTATTTGCTTCTAAATAACCGAAAAGTCAATCAAGATGATATCATGAAATGTGGGAAAAAGGAAGATATTTATACCTTTTTCATAACCTAACAGTATGTGTTGCGCTACCCAGAGGCGTTGCTTAACCTCTCGCTGCTTCCCCTCCCTCCTTTCATCTCGAAATTAAACATTTTACTCAGTTGCATAGGATTAGCCTTGCATATTTGAAACCCCATTCAAAGTATCCTGAGCATTACCAAACCTTTTAAGAGCCCTCATTCTGAGTCATGGAGACCCCAAAATTGAAGAAGGAACATAAAGGAGGCAAGATAGTTAGGACAAAACCAGTGGACATGCTTCTTTTTAATACAAAACCCATAGCAAGAGAGGCCTTTCAAAGAGTAGGGTGCCTCTTATTTTGTCAAAACATGCATAGAGTCCATCCAGAGGTAGCAAGACAATTTGCATTGAAGTTTGATGTTAAGAAAACTAAGGTTGGGGATTTGGAGTTTGAAGTGACTGAAGCCTCTATATCAATTGCAACAGGGATCCCCATTACAGGTGAAAGGTGGTTCAAAGTCATGGATTTGAGTTTAGCTTATGAAAAATATCTCTTTAAACATGAATATCAAGCCAATGACCTGTCCAAAAGTATGCCAAGGAATCGATTGATTGAACAATTTGATAGACGACTAAAGATCATACAGAGATATTTTACTTGTGAAGGGAGATTCAACACATTATACCAGTAAAAAAATAAGATTGTTGCTACATTTTACTGATAAGGTTGAGATGAATATTCCTTATTAATTGTTGAGGAGTATATGTAAGATGTCAGACAAGATACAGGCCAAATATAAAGATGTGGATTCTATCCTTTTCCACTCTGGATTAATCAGAATGCTAGTATCTGAGGAATTGGGCAAGAAAGATATTTCATGGGAGCATTTTGTGGTTACCTCTCATTTTAAGTTGGATCTAGCACCCACTCCTCAATCACAAAGGGTAAGCTCTTTGTCACCTACCAGTGCTACCAAAGCAGGGACCAGTAGGAAGAGAAAGGGCAGAGCCCCTGTTCAAGTATCAGAGGTCAACAAGCAGGTCATTATAGTTGAGGAGGAGGTTTGTCCTTCTCCACACAGAGAGTTTTCACCACCTCCTGAGGTGCCTCCTTCTACCAAAGCTACATATAAGAGAGGGAAGAAGCTTATGTTTTCCCCTTCTTCTCCAACAGTCGAAATCAAAGGTAAAAGACGTTTCACAAGGTCATCAATTCCTAAGGAGGATTATAGAGAGAAGTCCTTACCAGAGATCCCTATTCAAAAGAAGAAGGGGAAGAATATTGAAAATCCTGTAGAAGAGAAATTAGAAACCCTTGTACAAAAGAATAAGGGTAAAGGTGCTAAAGGACCTTTGGAGAAGAGAGATGAGACCTCTAAGAAAGGCATTGAGAATCCCGTCGAAAGAAAAAAAGAATCCCTTGTACAGAAAGGTAAAGGTACTAAAAGACCTCTGGAGAGAGAAGAGGAAACCCCTATGAAACACTTCGAGGAGCCTGTGGTAAGAAATGAAGAAACCACTGTGCAGAGAAAGAAGGGTAAAAGTAAGGCCACTGAGAAACCTAATGAGGTGGACAAGACACTTCCCATGCAGGAGGAAGAGGAGTCTTAGGAAAAGCCTATTAAGACTGAGTATGCCACTATCCCTCCTGATAGTTAGACCTACAAAAGACTTATCAAGCAGCTTAGAGATTCAAGGAAATAAATAGCTTGTCTTAAATTAGAAGAAAAGGTCCACCTTGATCATATGGAAAAGCTCATGGTTGGCTACAATCATACCCTCAACTTGGAAAGGTTTGCAGCGAGAAAGGATCTTCCCCTTCATAAACAACTGAATAATATTTATAGATAAAACAGAGGCTTTCAGTCTCAGAACAGGAAGTTAAAGGAAGAGCTTAAACACTTTCAAGATGAGGTAGCCCAAAGGAATTTATAGGTATTGGTTGAAGCTGCCATTGAGGATGATAAACCAGTAGCTAAGGAGAGAACATCTACACCAAAAAATCCTGCCAATGCTAAAAAGAAGAAGTCTGTTGTGCCAATTGAAGATCCTCTTTCTACCAGAAAGAGTGTGAGACTAAGTGTTAAAATGAAAAAATAGATGGTAATGGTAAGCTTCATTTTTTAGACTTGTTACTTTTTGGGAGGGTTAACTGATATGCACATACTAGCTATACCATCATACAGGCTGCTAATCATTTAACTAGTTGGGTTTTGAGTTTTGCTAAGTGCTAGTTTCCCCAGTGGTAAAAGGCACTACACATTACACAGTCAAGGCACTTAATTGAAATGGTTTTGTCATCATGAAAGACCACAAATTTCTCTACACACTTTCAAGATTGAAGGCGCTACATTTTTGGCAATGCTACCTGATCTGCACACAAACACAGCGTAAGTGGCGCTACCTAATATTTAGCAGAGAACAAAATTGTCATATGGGCGCAACACAGAGGCACTACCCAATATTTTACAGAGAGCAGAGTCTGTACACAAATGCAACACAATGACAGTACCTACAGGAGCTACCTTTTCTCCTGGTAGTGCGCTACCCAGATCTGCTACCCAAAGAAGCTGTCAATACAAACCAGGGATCTAGGAGGACCAAGCTAACAGCTTTGGGATATATTGATGATGGAGAAGCAACAAATGGAATCATGAAGACAACCATGTGATTTCAAGGACACATGGAAAACAAAGAGTTGCGCAACAAAAGGGAACCAATTTAGTTTGAATTTCAGTTGGATTAATCACCAACATTTTCCTGTTTTATAGCATAGATGGTTAGATAAGTTGTCAGGGAAAATAAATTTTTAGAGTTTTTCAAGGGAAGGGGGTCAGCTCGTACCTCCAGTTGTTGCCTCACTTTTGTTATAAATAGATAGATCATTTTCTTTAGCAGGTTTGGATGGTTGAGCAAGGCTCCCTTTACTTGTAATATTTTGATGAAGTAACTATGATCTAGTGATGTACTGGACTTAAGACGTTTTGGCTAATAGAAATCAACTTCTCTTTTAGTCTATTTTCTTCTGATGCTAAATATTCATTCTTTGAATGATTCACATAAATTATTGTGGTGATGTTATGGTGGATGTTTGATCATTATATTATCATGATGTTTATTTATCTTCCATAGTTTCTGATGTCAAGAATATCTTGTGATTAGAAACTTTCTTCCTTAGACTTTTGTAGACCTGATGTTTGCAGCAGTCCCTACACTCCTCTCACTCAAGTCTTCCCTCTGTTCATACTTACTCCCAAACTACTGATAGAAGTTATCCAAGACCTTAATTGATGGTGCATGCTAGCCCTGTTGTCTAAGTTATAACATTACCATTTGAGTCCTTTTCCATTTGACCCTTTAAAACTTAGAGGTAAAATACACAACACCGATCCCAATTCATTGTGATAACACTAGTGCCATCAGTGTGTCTAAAAATCATGTATTCCACTCTAAGACCAAGCATATTCCCATACAATATCATTTTATAAGAGAGCAGGTCACCAATCAGACTGTTCAGGTCCATTACATTCCCACTAAAGAACAAATTGAAGACATCTTTACTAAACCCCTAGCCAAGACACCTTTTGAATATCTCAGACAGAAGCTGGGTGTCATTTCGTCTTACACCTAAAAGATTCCATCGTCTTAGGGGGAGTTTTGTATTATTTGAATATCTAACGCCTCCTAAAATTACTGCAACAACTCAGGGGGAGCATGTTTTTCTTTGACATTGATGTCAAAGGGGGAGAAAAGAATTCGGGTGCCTTAGTTTCCATCAATGACAAAGGGGGAGATTGTTGGCATGTTTTACAGGCAGTGTATGCTTGTCATTGATGGAAAGTACAAAAACGATGATGGCTTGAGTACAACAACGATGATCAACAACGCAGTGATAATCGGGGAAGAGCAACAATCGTGATCATTGGATCAACAATTCAGAATTCCCGATGGCTGTCAGATCTCAATGTAGACAAGAAGAGCGCGTTGAAGAGGAGGATAGATCTTAGGCATGAAATCCAAGCTTGGGATCCGACCATCGTCGGATCAAGGAGAACCTGCACATTCTTTAAAGTGCAAGGAGTAGCGGGCTCACAAAATCCCGAAAGAAGGAGGACCGTCCATCATCAGGCAAGACACGTGGTGAAAGATCGTCAGTTTGCTGACTGGAGAGTCAAAGGAACGGGGTTCCCTAATCTCTCGAAATCGCAATATGCAGAATTGTGACTTAATCTAATCCGTCATATCAAGGTTTGATCTAGATCGTTGATCTCGGTCCATTTCGGAGTTTCGCGGATCGAGAGTTGGAGATGTCAAAGAATAATAACCACAAGAATCCCAAAATCGTGATATGCCGAATCGCGACTTAATCTGAGCTGTCAGATCAAGGTTTGATTTGGACCGTTGATCCCAGTCCATTTAGGAGTTTCGCGGATCGAGAGTTGGAGATGTCAAAGAACAATAACCACAAGAATCCTGAAATCGCGATATGTGGAATCGCGACTTAATCTGAGCTGTCAGATCAAGGTTTGATCTGGACCCTTGATCCCAGTCCATTTCGGAGTTTCGCGGATCGATAGTTGGAGATGTCAAAGAATAATAACCACAGGAATCCCAAAATCGCGATATGCGAAATCGTGACTTAATCGCAGTCGTCAGATCAAGATGTGATCTAGACCGTTGATCTGACCCCATTTCGGAGTTTCGTGGATCGATACTTTGTAGTGACAAGAAAACTGAACATCAAGAATTTAGAAATCGCGAAAGCACCTTATGCATAAGGCTGTGGTCATAGCCCTTAGTCACATCAGCGAGAGATGGAGGAAAGAGCTAGAGAAACCAAGCTCCTTTTCGGGGATCGCGACTAGGAATGTCGAGACACATGGTCACACGAATGCCGAACTGCCAAAAGTCGAAATGCTGAAATGAATGCAAGATCCCTTGGAATCAATCCAACGGTGCAGGTGAATTTGAACAAGATCGGGGGGCTACTGTAGAACGTCGCAGTATAACTGCTAGAAACCATTGATGGTCTCTGCCAGATAATTCGAAGAGACCTCTGTGTGATCGCCATAGGAGTTGAAGAGTCTCTAAGCTTCGTCCAGTGAAGAAAGGCGATTTTTTAGGGGGATTGACAGATGGATGAGCGTTGAAGTCTGTAACTGAAATAGAAGGCATAAGCTCGACTGTGCCAAAGAAGACGAGGAGTCTCAACTGCCAGAGAGGCTGAGGAATATCAACAGAACACCCAGTGATGTTGAACGCGTGGCGGGAACTACCAGAGAAGCTGAAGAGTTGCGATGATCAGGAAAAGCACTCGAGATGTGCAGTAGATTTGGCACAGTGTGAGCATGCAGAGGCATGGAAAATATTGCATGCACAAGGAGCACAGGGACTATAAGAATGTTGAACAAAGAAGAGATGGGTGTTGCTTTCATGGGGAAGGATTGAAATGTGAACAAGGAGGCAGAGCGCATGTGCAGAAATGCATAGTATAGGAAGGTTGCATTGAAGGGATATGGTGTAGAGAGTATAAAAGGCAGTAGAACAGAAAGTGCAAGGGGTGTGCAGAAGACACTGATGCAGACAGATCAGAGTAGTGTAATAGAACAATGACAAGGCTAGTAAGCCATTGAATAACTTTATATCACTGTAATAAGTTTTAGTAACAAGGAATTTATATACCAGGGTGGTTGGGAGGTGCTAGGGAGGACCGGTGTCCTCAAAGGTTCAAGTGGGTGCTTGAACGCAGGGATTTGGTGCTTCCTTCTAGTTGGTGATAGAGAAACTAGGGAGGTGGTGCTTCCTTCTAGTTGGTGCTAGAGAAACTAGGGATTCAGTGCTTCCTTCTAGTTGGTGCTAGAGAAACTAGGGGGTTGGTGCTTCCTTCTAGTGGGTGCTAGAGAAAATAGTGAGTTGGTGCTCTCAGCAAGTTGCAGCTTGAAAAACCAGAGGTTGTAGCCTCACAATGAGTTGGTGCTCATATGTATGATAATGTAAAGAATGTAGATAATACTTATCATATAAAGAAAAAAAGGTTTTTACCCTGTATGGGTTTCCTCGGGAATTATCTGTCTCTGTCTTTCTCATATATGTGACTAATGTTGAATGTTCTTTTGTTTATTTCTCTTCATTATTGTGATCATCATTGAGTGCCTTGTAAAGATTTTAAAAGAAGCATAGTTGTTTAAGCATGGGGACAACTGATTCACCCCCCCTCTCAGTTGTTCAACATGCCCCGTGGGGAAAAAAAATCAACCCATGGGGATGGCCCCTCAAACTCAGCCTACGTTACAAGCCCCATTTCAATTGTCCCAAAATCCACAATCCCAATTGTGCCCTCAACTACCAGCCCAAACTCACCCAAATCCAAATAATAGACTGGCTCAACTCGTCTAGATTATGGAAAATGGAGAAGGAGAGATCAGCTCGGTAGGGTGCAACGAACTACGATTAAGGTCAGGATGAATAATCTCTCCTGAAGAAAATAACATTTTTCAAGGGAAGGAGAGTGAAAAACAACCAGCGATAACACCTTCAACGGTGGTAATAATAGAAGAAATCGAGCAGGGGGGAAACACAGTTGAATCACAAGATCCTGATAAGGGTGCAACACCCTCCCCTCCATTCCCCAAAATATTGATGATAGCCAAACCAACCGTATATACAAACTTTGACCTTGTAGGGAAACTCAATAATTTATATATCAAGATTCCACTCCTGCAACCACTCCTGCAAGCTCTTCAGGACATCCCAATCCATGCAAAAACAATCAAGGAGCTATGTGGGAGAAAACCCGTCAGAAAAAATAAAAATCCATCATCAACAGTCTGTGTGGTAGGAGCCTTATCTGATCTAATTTTAGGAAGACAAGAACTAGTTAAAAATGCAGAGCCGAGGAATCCCATAGTGTCAGTTCAGATCTAGGGCTGCTCTTTTCTGAATACACTAGTTGATTTGGGAGTAGCCATCAACTTCCTGACTATGGAAACCTGCAATACCTTGGGTTTTAACTCCTTCGAACCCACAACAATAATGTTGCAGTTGGCAGATCGATCGGTAGTTTGACCAATTGGTAGATTACATGATATAGCCATCTTCGTCCACTCTTGGGAATATCCGGCGGACTTCCTCATCATAAATCCAAGAGGTGGACTTGAAGGGCATCCATTGATACTGGGCAGGCCATGGCTTGCAACAACAGATGCGTACATAGGATGTTGAATAGGAAATATGACAATCACTAGAGGGGGTATCACGAAGAACCTCATTTTATATCCTCCTGCTAAACCAAGTCCAACTTTCGTATATCCACAACTGCCACCACCATGATACCCAAAGAGGGATTTACGAGCCCCTCTTACACAGGAAGAAGCCCTTAAACTTAAAAACTAGTTAGAGGATGATGTAATCAGTGGGTTTATCAATAATTCGGCCACCATGAGCAACCCGACCTGCCAAATGCTCCAAGTTGTTCTAGACTATGAAGCACAGGGGGACCTGCTGGAAGATTTAATAGAACAACAAATTCCAACTACAGCCGTTCATAACAGAAAACCCGTCGAGATTGCACCCGGGAGGCCTCTAAACATTAATGCCAATTTAGATGAACAATAACAGCAAAAGCTAATTCATGTCCTCTCCAAATACCATCAAACTTTTGCATGGGAATATTCTGATATGAAATGTATTGATCCACAACTCTGCACACACCACATTTATGTTGAAAAATATGCTCGGCCTATCCGACAGCCATAGAGAATATTAAATCCTCACATCAGGGATATCGTTAAAGAAGAATTACAAAAATTGTTGGACGTAGATTTTATATATCCCATCTCAGATAGTCGGTGGGTTTCCCCATTAGTGATCGTCCCAAAGAAAAATGGGAAATGGCGCATCTGTTTTGACTACAGGGAACTTAACAAAGACACTCAAAAAGACCACTTCCCTTTGCCTTTCATTGACCAGGTCCTGGATACTTTGGATGGAAAGAAATTATTTTCTTTACTAGATGGTTTTAGTGGGTACAATCAAATTCAGATTGCCCCAGAATATCAAGATAAAACTACATTCACATGCCCCTGGGGCACTTTTTCATATAGAGTATTACCCTTTGGAATTTGTAACACTCTAGCCACTTTTCAAAGGGCCATTCTGAGCATATTCAACGATCTGATCAGCGAAGGACTTGAAGTCTATATGGATGATTTCACTCCTTATGGCGACAACTTCGATCAAGCATTGAATAACCTTGAGAAAATACTAGAGCGATGCGTTGCGACCAGGTTATGATTAAGCCATGAAAAGTGTCACATGATGATGACAGAAGGTGTGGTACTAGGGCATTATATCTCTACAGATGGAATTAGGGTAGACCCAACAAAGATAGAGATAATCCTTAATCTACCTACACCACACACACAAACTGAGGTACGTAGTTTCCTTGGCGCTTCAGGATAATATAGTAGGTTTATGGAACATTTTGCAAGAACCGCTACACCTTTACATGCTTTGACTGGTAATGTAGAATTTCAGTGGTCTGACAAGTGTGATGTGGCATTTGCAGGACTCAAAAAGTTGATCTCAACAACACCGATGTTGAGGGGGCCAAATTGGAAAATACCATTTCACATCTCCACCGATGCATCGGATATTTCCATAGGTGCTATCCTCGGACAGGAGTAGGAGAAGAAAGCTTACACCATTTATTTTATTAGCAAGAATCTTAATCTAGCTAAACTTAATTATACAGTAGCAGAGAAAGAGTTTTTAGCTGTTATACATGCCATCAACAAATTTCATCATTATATAATAGGCTATCTGATCATTTTGTATACTGATCATTCTACTATTAGATATCTGGCTAATAAACCAATTACTAATGGATGGGTCACTTGATGGTTGTTATTATTGCAAGAATTTGATATCACCATCAAAGATCGACCTGGGAGAGAAAACCTTGTCGTAGACTTCCTATCCCGCATACCCAAAACAAATGACTCCTTAACAGTCGAAGACTGATTTCCAGATGAGCATCTGTTTGTAATTACTACAAAACCACCTTGGTATGCTGACGTGGAAAATTACCTGGCAGCAGGAAGATTATCGACACATCTTTCATCAAAGGAAAGAAAATTGATCGTCCAACGTAGCGCACGATTCGCCTGGATCAACAGATATCTTTTCCATACAGGAGATGATCTCCAGATCCGCAGATGCGTACAAGATGATGAAATCTTTGACATATTAAAAGATGGACATGATGAGCTTTGTGGTGGGCATTTTGCAGATCGCAGAACTGAACACAAAATTCTACAGATGGGCTATTATTGGCCCTCAATATTTAGAGACGCGAAGAAATATGTCCAAACCTACGATAGTTGTCAATGGATGGGAAAACTAGGTCAGGCTGATGAAATGCCTTTGAAAGAACAAGTAGTCGTGGAACCATTTGAGAGATGTGCACTAGACTTCGTTGGCCCCTTCAACCCAAAGTTTAATCAGAAGGCTTATATTCTAGTCACAACAGACTACATGACTAAATGGGTAGAGGCAGAAGCCTTTCCAAATGCAACATAAGAGGTAGTTATCAAATTTATTTTCAAATTATTCGTACACTATGGACTACCAAGAGAGGTAATTACTGATGGGGGGTCACAATTTACAGGTCATAGAATCACCACCACCCTGGATAATTATCATATCAAACACAAAATTACTTCTCCATACCATCCACAAGCAAATGGGCAAGTGGAAAGCACCAACAAAGTCCTGGAGGCAATCCTGACAAAGATTGTCTCAACAAATAGACATAATTGGGCTTCTGAGCTCCCAAATGCCTCATGGGCTTACTGCACAACATGGTGTAATACCACTAGCTACTCTCCATACCATTTAGTCTATGGAAAATAACCCATCTTCCCAATCGATTTTGAAGTCAAGACTCTAAGGATGGCCCAGGAAATCGGACTGGATCTTACAAAAGCACATAAATAGCACCTTCAACAACTCAACGAATTGGATGAAGCATGCATGTCTGTTGTAGAACGCATAACCATTATTCAGAAATAGAGAATGACTTGGCACGATAAGCATATAAAAAAAAAATTATTTAAAAAAGGAGACTGGGCGCTCCTCTATGATTCCAGATTTCAGGATTTTCTGGGAAAATTACAAACACTGTGGCTAGGACCATACAAAATCAGTGAAGTCCATGATAATGGCACAGTCATGTTAAGCACCATCGACGGGTCCGGATATCCATTTTGGGTCAATGGACACCGGCTATGACTCTATCATCAGCCGCCCTCAAAAGAATCTTTCTACCAAGAGGTAAGTAAGGACCCCACCGTTCAAATTTTGGCTGGCTGGGAAGGTAATCCAACCACCCCAACTCCATAAATGTTGAAATCTGTTGACATTGTACATACTGTATATAATTTTGTTTTCTATAGATTTTATTTAGTTTTTTATTATTTTCGACAGTCATTCGAGAAAATCAAAACTAGGGAGGATAACTGTGATGAACTCAATTAGAACTCTTTTTCTGTTCCGAACTCCCGTTTCATCTCATTACCCATACCCTGTCTTCCACAGAGAAATGAATGTGTCATGATTTAGCAGCAGTAATTGGGCAACTATAATGAAATTTATAACATTAACAAACCATCCATTACTTAATTTTGAAATAAACCAACTCATAAATGAATTTAGTTGATGAGGAATCAACCTTGTATTCAAGAAAAATACATTACCAAGTTTCTACAAATTCAGATGGTTAAGAACGAAACAATTGTTGTTCCTTTTGTGTGCTTGTTGTTCCTTTGAACGGATCAATTAATGTTCATTTTGCGTGCCTATTGTTCCTTTGAACGGAACACATGATGTTCCTTTTGCGCGCCTGCTGTTCCTTTGAACGAAACAATTGTTTTTCCTTTTGCGTGCCTGTTGTTCCTTTGAATGGAACAATTGATGTTCCTTTTGCGCACCTGTTGTTCCTTTGAACGGAACAATTGTTGTTCCTTTTGTGTGCCTGTTGTTCCTTTGAATGGAAAAATTGTTGTTCATTTTTGCACACCTATTGTTCATTTCACCTTTCCTTCCTTGTTGATAAAACGCTAAACCTTTCTAAACCTTTCCGTTGGGGTACAACTTTCACCAAATAATTTTCACCAGCATTATTTCTAACGATCTATCATTATTTTGTGGACTATCTCCCATACCTTATCAAATTATTTTTTGTATCACTTCCTTCGAAATATCTTAAACCTTGTTCA
>SNQJ01S0081269.1:19913-50003 GCA_010110895.2 Picea sitchensis
ACGAATCCAGGAAACAACTGAAGCAATTCAGGATACAACAAAACAACATGAATAACTTCATAATTCTACAGAACAGTCTCCACGTGAGAATGCTCAAGGAATTAGGCAAGAAGAATAGACCTCACAAAGGAATGATCAGGAAGACACCCAACCGACATTAGCGCATCTGATAGAAAAATTTATGAAGAGCTATGAGGTAGAAATAGCCCATGTTTTGGAAATCTTGGGAACCTCGATTGAAAGAGGTGCAAATAATCCAGAAAAATGCTCAAAACAACCCTCCTCTTCAAAACCAGTTGAATATTTTACTGATATTGAAATGTCTTTTCCTAAGGACAGAGCACAGGAAGAACCCCATTTTGAAACAAGAAGCCCTCTTGGATAGACAAAATAGTTGGAAGGAACAGAGGAACAACCATCTGCTGGCCATAATGAAGAAGGCCTTGAGACCTCTCATAAAAAAAAATCAGCCAAGAGCCTTAAGAAAATTAGAAAGTTAAAAAAAGAAAATAAACTATTGAAGAAAAAGGCTAAGAAGGCTGAAGTATTAAAGCATAAGGTAGTTAAACTCAAGGAATTATTAATGAATTGAGGAAATAGTTAGAACAGACAGATAAAGCCCACAGAAGAAAGAAGAACAAAAGGGCCAGAGTACAAGGAAGAAACCCTCTTCCCAAAGAAGCAATTAGTACAAATTTTGTAGGGATACAAACAGATCCTGAAGAAATAATAGTAAAAGAAACAGTAGCTCAGAATGATGAAGCACCTGCTTTAGAAACACATGAAAATATGACAGCTACAGAAGCAATTGATGTTGAGGTGCAGACAGACACCCCAATATTAGAAGAAATATCTCAACTCCTTGAGAAGAATGCTACCATCAGGAGATTGGAGGAAGAATTGATGCAGTCTCAACAAACCCTGGTTCAAAACAAAAATGAGTTACTAACTATGGCAGAACACCAAACACTCCAGTCCTAGGAACAAAGTGTTATTTTTGATAGGTTGGAAGCAGAGATTACACAGGTCCGGCAAACATTAACTCAATCTAGGGAAGAGATGGGTGCTATGGAAGAATACCAAACATCCCAATCTCAAGCACAGGGTATCACCATCGATAGACTAAAGGCAGAGTTGGGACAAGCCCAACAAGCATTGGCTCAACACCAAGATGAAATGGTAACTAGGACTGAATATCGAAAGATTGTTAAAGAATTGAAGGACATGACAGCAACAGAGGGTGAGACCTATGCTATGCTCACTAGAGCCCAAGGGAAGATAAAAAAGGTGCAAACCCAATTAGAAAAAGCTTTGGAGAAAATCAAGGAAATATGTGATGTCTACTCTGATGCTATTAATTGCAGAGCCCCTGCCACCAATTACATTTTATTCTTGCTGGAACGATATTTTTTATTGAGAGTGAAGGCCATTAGAGTGGGAAAACCTATTTCTTTTTCCACTGTACTTGAGTTTATTTCATGTTTCAGAGAGCAGGATGAAAAGATACAATACTTTTTATGTGAATTGTACTTTCATAATTTCATTCTAGAAGAAAAAAGGGAAGATAACCCTGGCCCATTCATAGGTGATATACAGTTTCATGCATTTCTGTCATTTACTCAGAATCAATTCAGATGGGGTAAAGCTCATAAAACCTTCCTAAAAGGGGAAGTTGGGCTAGATCTCTGGGTTAGGGGGGAACCTCCAAAGTCCTTTCCAGCCATTATGTGACATAAAACCTTTATGAAAAGAAAAGGGGTCATAGACTCCTTGGCCCCCATCCATCTACAGGTCATACGTTCAGGTATCACTCGCTTTAGGGAGATTAAGGAGGAAGCTCTTGCTTCTTCTAAACTGAGATGGGATGCCTCCTCCAGTGAAGTAAAGAGTAGGGAGCCCTTTGGGTATAGGAATTTCTTTGCAGCTACCTTCATAATAGAGAGGTATTCTAGATTTCTCAAAGAGGAAGGGCCTGCATTGATTGGGTGCAGATATAACCCCCCTATCATTTGGTTCCCTCCAGAAAGTTACCAAAAAGATTATCAAATTAACAAGAAGAGGGAGGATTCTGCTTTTGGAGAACTCAGAAGAAGCAATGTGTTCAGAAGGCCTAGTGAACCAACCTTTCCATCTTACAACATTATTTCTTTACATGTAAAATCTTAGCTTGCATGAGGACATGCAAGAAGGTAAGCTGGGGGGTATGTTAGGTTATGAAAAAGGTGTAAATATCTTCCTTTTTCCCACATTTCATGATATCATCTTGATTGACTTTTCAGTTATTTAGAAGCAAATAGAATAGAAAATGAATAATATACTCTTTAGCATTGTTGTTGGAGATTAGATTACATAGATCCTAAATATGATTGGAATTGTCTGGTTTTATTGCAGGATTGGTTAAATATTGTCAAACCCAAGATAGCAAGGGGAATCTTGAAGATGCGCAAGCTATTGGAGGTTGAATACTTTATGGCGCAAAGTAGTTTTAAAGATAATTGAGTTTCTTATTGTAATAGTAAATCAATTCTGAGGATCTCTCGATCCTCAGGATAGCTTAATTTACCCAGATTATTGCAACATATAAGGGGTACATAGATCTTGAAGGAGGGTAGAAGAATTGCACTCAAGAATTGAGAATATAGAATTGCTATGGGTTAGCAGTTTCTGTAGAATCTTGTAGCAGCTATGAAATTAATAGAAGCTTCGAGTGGTTTTACCATTTTTATATTCTGAGTTTCAAATAGCAGTGCTTCTAAGGACCAAGGGCCCAGTCTGAAGGAGCTATTGTTCGACCTGTAATTGTATCAGTTCAAATTCTGTTTTGTGTTTTGATTTTCTTTTATAGTAGTTAACGAACGCATAAGTGTGTTGATGATTTCATGTCAATTGCAAGAAATGGATATTCCCTGAAGCATTAAATGATTGTTGTTCCAATTCCTATTACTGAGATTTGATGCGTGACGGTTCCTCATAAGTTCACATTTGTTGTTCCTTTTACTTAGGTTACATTCGTCATTCCTTTTACTTAGTTTACATTTGTTGTTCCTTTCTGATAGAATATAGTTGTTGTTCCTTTCAATAGAAAGACGATTGTTGTCTCTTTTCAGTTAGATTATAGTCTCTATTCCTTTCCATAGATAGAGTAATTCACCTTTTTCTTTTCATCAATTTGATTCATAATGATAGTCATTTATGCAAGTCTTTATCTAGATTCAATTACTGCTCTTAAAATGAATTCAATAGATTAGCTAGTTCCTTTCCTTTTGCACAACTTTAGATTTCAATTCTTAGAATCTTTAATGAATGTTTGAGGAACTTGATTGTTGATAAACTTAGATTTTCTTTCACTACACGATTTTAGCCTTTATGAGCCATCTGCATAGACTTTGCTGATATTCTTTGAGATAAAAGACGAATCCTCGGGTTGATAAATTAATGTTAAACTAAGGTTGTTTTTAGACATCTTTATAGCCCAACACATACGCAGAGGATAGACTAGTCTAAATCTTGTAACTTCAAGGGCTAAGGCAGATAACAGAAATCTGACTCATATACGGGCCATGAGGTTTACAGGTCTGCGTAATAGACACCTGTTGATCTCTTCAGCACAATCTTAGGATGAACTTTGAGAAAACCTTAGCCCTGTAATCTTTCTCAGCATTGGATTTGGTTGACATGCGGTCGCTTGATCATCACTTACGAATTTTCGCAGTGCAACACTGTTGAGTCTTTCAAAATAAAAAAACTGTTACCAAAGCTCATAAATGAAATATCTTTGAAGGCATCCTTAACCAACTTCTGGAACTGAAAGCAAGGGACATGACATCAATCATGGAAATCATGGCTCGGGGTGGAAGTGTTATGAACGTGATAGGCCTACGGAACTGCCTGATGAGCAGGTAACGCATCCACTTCAAAATATGATTAGAAAAGTAAGCGAAGATGTTTGAGGTATGCCTATGAGGTCATGAGTGAGGAGAGAGGAGTGTCACATCAATCTAGTCATGGGAGGGATCGACCTAGGGATAAATCATGAAGGGGACCAAAATAAAACATGAGCTAGGAATGGTTTAAGGAAAAAATCAATTTGAGGATCAAATTAGAGCTAAGACTCAAAAACTTTAATCATCCAAGGGGTCCTACCAATCATAGATTTTAAAGGGATGAGACCTTAAAATAAAAAATTAAAAACTAAGGCTTAAAAAGGATTGAAAACAAACTAAAAAGACCTAAGGCAATTTAGTGTGATAACATTGGTTCCACAGGGGATGGCATGCCCCCTGCTGGCTGCCAAGAATGAGTAGATTCAGTGCCTTATCCTAGGGCTATGGGGTCAGTTATTGAAACAAAAATAAAAAGAGAATGATATTTACAATGACATGAAGAGCCACTCAAGGCTCAAGCAAAGTACTTTTTAGGAAATGCCCATTGACAGGGCCACCAAAAACCTCTTCATTCTCCATATTCTGAAACTTGAAAGTGTTATTAGAGAATACCTCAAAGATTTTGAAAGGACCCATCCATAAAGCTTCAAATTTACCGTGCTTGCATTTATCCTGCTTCGGTGCATCCAATTTGAGCACCAGATCACCCAATTGAAAGTCCTCTTTGTTCACCTTTTTTTCGAAAGCCTGCTTGATCTTCAGTTGATGGTCAGTTTCTTTGTCTACAATCTGCTCTCGGGTCTGCTGCACTTCAACCAACTGTTGAATCCTTCTGATCATATGATCAGTTTCCCCTTGATAATCCTGGAAGAATTTCGCCTCATGTAATGCAAGCTGAGAAGGAAAAAATGCCTCAACTCCATATACCATCTAGAAAGGGGAAAGTCCCAAGAACCTTTTCATTGTCACTCCGTCAGTCCATAGAGAAAATTTGAGTTTCGAATCCCATGCATTTATGTTATCCTCTAACAGTTTTTTAATAATATTTATAATGCTTTTGTTCGAGGATTCTGCAAGCCTGTTTCCCTGCAGATAGTAAGGGGTAGAATGAATCAAAGTGATCCCAAACTGTTCATAGAATAGAATTAATCATTCATCCTTCAGTGACGCAACATTATCAGTGGCGATTCTATCAGGACACCCAAACCTTGCTATGGTGTCTTCCAAGAAACCAATGATCACTCTGTGTGAATTATTCCTTGTGGGAATAACTTCGATCCATTTAGTAAAGTAATTTGTAGCAGTCAAGATCCATCTATGTTGACCACTAGAAGCGGGATGGATTTCCCCGATAAAATCTAGGCCACATTGCTGGAAGGGTCCTGAGGCTGCCACAGGCTTCAATGGAAAAGACTTAAGCTGTTGCTTTCCGGAAAATGTCTGACACTTAGCATAGGCTCTGATCTTAGCACAAACATCCATGAACAAACTGGGCCGGAAGTACCCAACTCTAAGGATCTTGTATGTCGTGGTTCTCCAATAATGATGCCCCCCACATAAACTGTCATGAAAATCAGACATAATCGTTCGGGCTTCTTAGGGATCTAGGCATCTCAAAAGAAATCCTAATGGATCCTTCCAATACAAAATTTGATCAACAAAGTAGTACTTTATTGATTTGAGTTTTAAGGCCCTCACCTTGTTCCTTTCCATACCACTTGGGGGCTATAAATTTTGAATAAAAAATATAATGTCTTTGTACCAGCTACAATCTTCCAATGTAGAAATGACTTGAGGGCCTTTATCATTCATCTCATCCTACTAATTTTATGAACATGATTGAATGAAATTCACCCCCAGTGCTGACCAATTTGATTCAGCCAAGAGCTTGGCCAAACCCTGGCCTTTAACCAATTTTGTGGGCCTAATCTCCAAATCAAATTCAAGTAGTTTAGCAATCTACTTGCTTCTTTTTCTGTCTATACCAGGTTGAATAAGAATTTCTTTTACAACACCTGATGGGACATAAGCAATAACTCTTGAATGCAGAACATAAACTCTGAAGGACTTAAGATATTTAATCAATGCATAGGCTTGTTTGTCCATACTGTTATACTTTAGTTCTGCATCTCTCAATGCCCTACTGAAAAAGGCAATGGGCTTCTCTAAGCCTTCAACATTCTTCTGCAATAGGACTGCTACTACTACATCAAAAGAGGAAAAAGAAAAAATAAGAAAGTCCTTGAAGTAGTCAGGGATGACAAGAACCGGGGATTCTGTGAAGGCTTTCTTTATTTGATCAAAATAATCATGGGCCTCAACAGTCCATTCGATTTCACTATCCTTCCTCTGCATGGTTGTGATATGCTTAACTAACTTAGAAAAATTTGACACAAATCTTCTCAAAAAGTTGATTTTTCCCAGAAAAGATTGTACCTCTTTTTTAGATCTAGGGAGTGCCAAAGTTTGTATAGCCTCAACCCTGTTGGAATCAATCCTTACCCCTTCAGCTAACACAATATGCCCTAATAATTTTCCTTCTTTCATGGAAAACAATGATTTTTTCGAATTCAAAGAGAGGCCAAATTTTCTGCATTTCAAGAAAACCTTTCTTAAATTATCACAGTGTTCCTTATCAGACTGAGAATACACAGTTATGTTGTCCAAATAGATAACAAAAAACTTATTCATTTCTCCAATCAATGTTATGTCCATAGCTCACTGAAAAGTTGCCCCTACATTCATCAAACCAAAGGGCATCTTGGCGTACATAAATGTCCCCCAAGGAGTGGTGAAGGTCGTCTTCTCCCTATCTTCTGGCAAAATAGATACCTGACTGTATCCAGAAAATCCATCAACCATAGACATCCTCGCTGCTCCTGTCACCTTCTGTAATATGTGCTCCATCTTGGGTAAAGGATAATTATCCTTCTTTGAGCTTCTATTCAGATTTCAGAAATCAACACAATGTCTGATTTCCCCATTCTTTTTTCTTAATAGGATCAAATTGGCTACCCATTCGGAATACCTCAAAGGAATGATAATTTTTGCATCTAAAAGCTTCTTAAATTCTTTCTCCATGATGGGCAACAACATATGATTTATTTGCCTCAACTTTTGCCTGAAAGGTTTGGTATTTTCTTTTAATGGGATCTTGTGCTCTATTATGCTTGTGTCATAAGTTCTGAGATCTTCATAAGTCCAAGAGAATACATCAACAAATTATTTCAACAACTTAGTGTATTCTTTCCTCTGCTTTTCTGATAAGTTGCTTGATAGTTTGACGTATTTTGGATCCTTTTCAGTGCCCACATTGCACTTAGTGATATCAACATCATCAGTGGATACATTCCCTTTCAATGCCACACAATTTCCATAAAATAATCTTTCCAAAGGAACCAATCCCTTTGGTATATGATTGCTAGGCAGCTGCACAATATGATGATTAACAATTTTATTGAGGAAAACATCAACATGAGGAGTGATTTCTGGATCATGATCCTGATCAATGTGCAATGCAGAAAATTCATCAACAGTCTCAAGAAAATTTTTAAGTTCTAAATCATATTCGAACACCTTCCAATATTTTACATTGTCCGGTATAGAAGGCCTGTATTTGACTTCTACATCATACTTGATTTTTGGTGGTATAGGAATTCTGAAGTTGCTTACTGATACAGCCAAAGAATCAACCACAATATTCCCTTCTCTAGGAGTGAATGATATATTAAAAGCAGAGAAAAACTATCCACTAAATCCCATACTTCATTTTTGTAAGATATAAGCCTAGGATGCTTTGTTTGATAAAGATTTTTAATCTGATAGACTATCAATTCAACATCCCCAAATACTGACAGCTCCTCTATCCCCATGTCTTTTTCTGCCCTCAAACCCAAGACAAGAGCTTCATACTCTGCCACATTATTAATAGTCTCAAATTATAGTTTATATGACAAAGATATAGTTTCTTGAGTTGGTGAGACAAAGATCACCCTAGCACCAACACCTTCCTTGGAAGAGGCTCCATCAAAGAACATCTTCCAGACATAAGTAGTTAGAGGAGGCTCTTCAGAAAAGTTGATGGACTTTTTTCTGATTTCTAAAGGGGCTTCTGGGGCATCTGTGAGATGCAAAATACTAGATCCCAGATCTGTATCAAAAGAAAAAACAGGGTGATTGGTGTGGTTTGCTTCATCATTAATGATGTAAGATGTTAGCACTCTGTAATTTTCTCAAGGTTGTGGAGGCAATTTCAGAGGTAACATCAAACCATTTGGAGTCTTGTATCTCTCCCTCCAAGACTCATAGAGGGCTCTCTCTATTAGATTTAACTTTGTTTGTATGGGATAGATGTTAGGCTAGCTATGAAAGTACGGGGTTGGGGTTTTATGAAATGTTTAGATGAGGGTTTGGTTGATAAGTTGCTAAGATCGCCATTGGGTTATGGGGTCTATTTATAAGGTGAGGATAAGCTTGGATCTAGAAGTAAATGTCTCCACAGGGCAGGATAGTAAAAACTGTTGGATCGTCTTAGATTTAGTGTGGATGAATGGGGTGAAAGGGGAGAGATCCATTGAACAGAGGAACTATTAAGAATTCCTTTGTAAAGATTTAGATGAATAACATAGAGATTGTTGAAGAATTGGACACAGAGTATGCATACATAAATTCTTCTCCATTACTTTCTTCCAATAATAAGAAATGAAAGTGCATGAATGATAGCAAGAAGATAATTGAAAACAGAAAAGGAACACACCACCAACGCTTCTACACGAGAATACTGTAAATGCACTTCTCTATTATTGGTTGATCTTGAAAATATTACACCATAGCTCACTCGGCTCCCAAAGGTCTCCAGTTGACCAAAAATCCCCCCTTTCTTTACAAAAAATACTTGCTTGAATAACCAAAACAATCCCAAAATATCCCTCGTTTGTTAGAAGGAAAAATCAATTTAAATAAACTGAAATCAAATTTGTTACACTATGTGTCGAATTGTTGAACATTTGGTATAGTTAAATCTCCTTTTTCTGCTGTCATCAGATCTTGAATGCCAAATATTTGAGTCAAAGTCTTCGTAGTTATCACTTATGCATTTGGATAGATTTGAGCTGATAAAATTGCCAGCAGTGCCACGATCTTATCCTCGAATTGTGGAGAGAAGCTGATAGTTGTTGATTACACTTTAATGATACCAAAAGGTAGGGATACTCCACCACTGATATTATGCCTAGAAATCTGGAATAGGTGCCTTTATATCTTTGATGTTAGGTAATATGTTCTTCCATCGAATTATCATTGATTGAAACCCTGAAAATTTGGATCTGGAGTAGACCTGCCACCTATACATTTGGATTTCTTTGACTGACTAGAGTTGCCTGAAGATGTGAATCTTTTTTCCATATTTTTCGAACATTTTCGACTCTGGAACCTCCTTACTGCTATGTGCTCAGCTTTGCTCTTATTGGCTACCTTCAAATATGGAGTTAATGGTTTCTGTTAAGAACCTTGAAAGAAATTCAATGCAATTTATATACTCTTTGTCAACACCATCTATGGATATTCAAATTGAGTTTGATTTTATAAAACAAGGGAAAAATTGCCAAAGCATTTTTGACAGCAAACGGTTGTGAATGTAATAGTTGAGGAACATACTCTGCAACCTTGGCATGCTTCCTCTGTACCTACAAATTTTAGAGATGGGTTCTTCAAGATAGACTTGAGGGGTCTAATTCTCATCGACATTTCTCCAAGTGACATAAGATCTCACACTCGAAATCTTGGCCTTTGAACACTTGGATGCTTGGTATGAGCTATCAATTCTAGATCTGTCTATGGTTAGGATCTCGATATCAAACACTTGAGCTTTGACTATATTTTCTAGCTCAAACAAGTAGATTCTTCTTGTCAATACAAAATAAATAAGTCACTTAGCACTTTGTTCCTCGAACATGGCATTTGGAGGCACTCACAGCTAGACATTCATCGAGCCCTTGATGGTGCACCTGTGATTGCTGGTTGAACTTGACATATTTATGCTTCACATTACCTTGAACGCTCTCCATATGAATACTGCCTCAAAATTTAGAAGAGACAAACTCGATACCTGGCTTGAAAACTTATTGACATCAACCAAGACGCACTGGTTTGTGACACTTGTGCTTCTTCCTCGTCGTCCACCCTTTCTCTTGATGTTGTCTGTTGGAATTGGGGTCACATCCTCTATGCGACCAATCTTCATCCCGGATAGAGCGAGAGCAAAAAAATCAGATTGTGCTCTTGATCCTGGGGTCTTTGTCTTATTTCCTCCTGTGGCATGGAGCTTAATGTGCTAAGCAGTTATTCCCAGTTCTTTGCATCTCTGTGCAAAATCTTGTGAAACAAGAATAGCAACATAGGGTGAAGATTCATCTCTATCAACTTTAACCTTCAAGCCACCAGTTACACGGGAAATTGTTTCCTTCCAGAAAAATCACACGCATAACATAATCATGTCCTTTAAAATTGTTATACCTACAGAGATGAATCTTGTCATATGGATTCAGACTGAGCTCTTTCAGCATTTGGAAATTTTACACCTTGTTTTTTTCGAATACATCCTACATCATTCCACATAAGCATGAAACCATCGAATTGTGTAGTGACGACCATATTAGACTTTCTAGCAGCTGGTGGATTTTAGATCGATTTGGTGCTCTTCATCATTTATCTTGGCACTTGGTGTTCAAAAACATTCTCCCTTGGTTGGCGATGGCACCTGGGGTTGGATTTTGATAGCTGTGAAATCATTCCGGCATATGCGCATGGGGTTTGAACTTGTTGCATTTTTAACTTTGGGGAATTATCCCACATGAAGGAGAAATACTATAGATTATTGTTTATATGCCCCAAAGGTTACAGGGTATACTCGATGAAATGAGCCAAAGGCTAGCCACTTGGAAGTTTGGCGCTTGTGTGTTGCATGATGTGGCATGCTAAACAAATACTCGGGTGCTAGGAGTTCGCCTTCGGATTAAGATTTTTCCAAAAATACATTTGGGACCTATCATGAACCCGAGAGCCAAAATGGCCTCGAAAACGCCAAATTTGGCTATAAAACCAAATCTTTATGTTTCTGCCAGAAACACACCTTTGATTTAAAATTATGCTCAATGTTTTTTAACCATTCTGGAGATTTTCCAGGAAGAAAACTTGTCCAAAAAAGGGAAAATTAGCATGTGATAACAACTGATATGTATTGAGAGAGAGTTTTCTACCAGAAATAGATATCAGTCAGAATACTGATTTCCCTATTATAGGGTCTTAACATAAGCCAATTGAGCTTCCCTGTAAAGTCTTGTATGCTCTCCCCAAAAAACAAGAATAATAGCATAAGAGAGATCTATCTGCAAGGTTCCCCCAAGTCTTTTTATCTAGGATCTTGACAAGAGAATACCAAACTTGGGGGGAACATCAACAACTATGATATCCATAAGTATACTCTTCATGGGCAACTGAAATAAGGTCACCACCATATCCTTAAAGATTTCAAGACATTTGACTTTTCTGGAGTCAAAAGAATATAATTCATGATAGGTCTTTGTGACTTCTAACCCAAGTTCATCCATAACAAATTTGGGCATAAGATTGTGGGATGCCCCTGAATCCATAAGACAATTGTGTATCACCTTATCATGTATATTCAGTGAAGTATAGAAAGGTGGGGATGAGTCATCTTTGTCTTCTATCAAAGGACCTACAATCACTGTTGGTTTTTCATCTTGTAGATTTATGGAATCAGTGGCATTTGGAGATGATTATGGCTGTAACATTTTGGATAAATATTTTTTTAAATCCTCATTTTTTATCAATTCCAAAAAAGGTACAGGGATCTTTATTTTCTGGATCTCATTCTCAAAACTGAAGGAAGGGGAAGGCTTCAATGTCTCTTTGGTTTCAGGAGGAGGATCTCGATCATAACTTGTGGGTTTTAAGAGTCTTTTTCCTTGCTTCTCACTGTCACAGCCTTGGCAGAATCTTCTTTCTGAACAGGCTGATTAGGAGCGTCAGTTTTTTCTACATTCTTCTTAGATCTCAGATTATATCTACTAGGATTTTCCTTTGCTTTCTCTCCCTTGCTTAACTCATTAATTTGAATATCCATTAAATATTTCTCATAAGAGGATTGAGTCAATTGTGGGGATGGGGAAGTATCACCTAAACAGTGAATCTCAGGATCAACTTCAACCTCCTCTTCTTCTTCATCTGCCACTAAATTATTTTGCAAAGGAGATTGTATCCTTTGATCATCTCTCTCTCTATTTCTAGGATCCCTAGGAAATATTTGGGGAGCATTATTTGGTCTCGTATAGTTACCTCTGTTATCATTCTTTTGAGCATTTATATATATATGTTTCCCTTTTGATTGTAATTTCTCAATTTCAGTGGAGAGAGATTTTACTAATTTGGTCAGCTCGTCTACTTGAGAATGGACAACAGAGGAATCCGAAGTTGAAGCTTCAGCTTTGTTTTTTCTCTTATCCCGATCAAATTTCCCCTTGAGCTTATCTGATGCCGCTATGTTGGATTCTACCTCTAAGGCAACATATTGCATATGAACCAAAGAAGGTGACCTTCTTTCTCTCAAAAGGAGGTAGAATTTGAAATCAAAAGCACTGGCATAAGTGATTTTTCCATGGTTTCAGTGGGTTTGATCTCATCAGGGATCTTCTTATACATTTTGTTAAATATTTTAGAAAAGTCAGAGACATACTCTCCTTCTTTCCTTTTCAAAGATCAAAATCCAGTGATGTAGTAAAAAAAATCATTTTTGTCACCCCAATGCCTCAATACCAGTAATGGATCCAGGGGCCAGACCCCTGAAACACTTCCTAGCCTCACCAAACAGGATTTGGACGAACACCCTCATACAAACATCTTCATTTTCAATATTTTGGTTATCTTCATAGCTGTAGAAAGCAACAAGATGTTCCTCAGTTGTTACATATTCTTCTCCCGTGAACTTAGGCATGTATTTCAAATAATCTCCAGGGGGAAGAGCATTCAGTGGCTGAGGTAAAAGTAGAGGATCATATCTTGCAGCCACTATGGAATCCACCCTATTAGCAGGGGGGTTAACAACTGCCATTTGATTTTGGATTCGTGGTGAACAAGAAGGAGAAGGAGACTTGACTGTATTTAGATTAGGAGAGGAAGGAACGAATGAAGGGGGGGTTTCAGTTTTCAAAATATAAGGCTGAGTCTTTGAAGAGGATGGTAACGTATGAGAGGGAGATGAAGTTCCTACTTCTCTGGCAGCAAAATTTTTAACAGTAAGAGGTGTAGCAAAACCTAAAGTAGGGAAATCTTCAAAACTATCAAGACTGAAACACTTCTCAATATCAGGGGAAGAAAATATATCAATGTTTTCCTCTTTCAATTTAGTCTCAAAGGAAGAGTATTCAACATGAAACTCTTCAAAATCAAGCTTTTTAGATACTTCAGCAGAAGATAAAGGAAGCTTACTTGATAAAACAACTAGAGTATCAAGAGTAGAATCAGGCAACTGACCAAAAGCACTTGTAGCAGCAACATAATTTTTTTTTGGGGAAGCTTTTCACTTCTTGATTATCTTCTCTGGGTCAACCTCAGGTGGTACCAAAGGTAGCTGTGGATTTGATCTCATATGTCTACCTTTAGGTTCCAGAGCTGAAACAATGGAGTCACCAGGTGCAGTCTACAATCTTCAAAATACTGAGTTCTAATGCACCTTTAGAACTAGAATACTGTGTCATTTTAATCCCAAGGAAAAGTCTTCAAATCGTACCCCGGCGATGCCAAGAATGTTAGCACTAGGAGTCACCTTTATATTGCATGGAAGGCAAGCCCATTACCCATCAAGTTATACGTGAATGAAAAAGTGTTTTAAAGGGTCAAATGGAAAAGGACTCAAATGGTAATGTTCTAACTCAGACAACAGGGCTAGCATGCACCAGCAATTAAGGTCTTGGCTAACTTCTATCACTAGTTTGGGAGTAAGTATGAACAGAGGGAAGACTTGAGTGAGAGGAGTTTCGGGACTGCTGCAAACATCAAGTCTACAAAAGTCTAAGGAAGAAAGTTTCTAATCACAAGATCTTCTTGACATCATAAACTAAGGAAGCTAAATAAACATCATGATAATATAATGATCAAACATCCACCATAACATCACCACAATAATTCATGTGAATCATTCAAATCATGAACCTTTAGCATCAGAAGCAAATAGACTGAAAGAGAAACTGATTTCTATTAGCCAAAAAGTCTTAAGTCCAGTACATCACTAGATCATAGTTACTTCATCAAAATATTACAAGTAAAGGGAGCCTTGCTCAACCATCTGAACCTACTAAAGAAAATGATCTATCTATTTATAACAAAAGGGATGCAACATTTGGAGGTACGAGTTGGCCCCCTTCCCTTGAAAAACTCTAAAAATTTATTTTCCCTAACAACTTATCTTACCATCTATGCTATAAAACAGGAAAATGTTGGTGACTAATCCAACTGAATTGGTTCCCTTTTGTTGCGCAGCTCCTTGTTTTCCATGTGTCCTTCAAAGCATGTGGTTGTCTTCATGATTCCAGCTGCTGCATCTCCATCCTTCTTCATCATCAATTTATCCCAAAGTTGTTAGCTTGGTCCTCCTAGATCGCTGGTCTTTATTGACAACTTCTTTGGGTAGAAAATCTGGGTAGTGCACTACCAGGAGAAAAGGTAGTGCCTGTAGGTAGCGTCACTGTGTTTGATATGTGTACATACTCTACTCTCTATAAAATATTGGGTAGCTCCTGTAGGTTGCACCTGTAAGTAGTGCCTATGTGTTGCGCCCATATGACAATTTTGTTTTCTGCTAAATATTAGGTAGCGCTACTTACGCTGTATCTGTGTGCAGATCAGGTAGCATTGCCAAAAACGCAGTGCCTTCAATATTGAAAGTGTGCATAGAAATTTGTGGTCTTTCATGATGAAAAAACCATTTCAATTAAGTGCATTGACTTTATAATGGGTATTGCCTTTTACCACTGGGGAAACTAGCACTTAGCAAAACTCAAAACCCAGCTAGTTAAACGATTAGCAGCCTATATGATGGTATAGATAGTATGTGCATATAATTTAACCCTCCCAAAAAGGAACATTCTAAAAAATGAAGCTTACCATTACTAGATATTTTTTCATTTTAACACTTAGCCTCACACTCTTTCTGTTAGAAAGAGGATCTTCAATTGACACAACAAACTTCTTCTTCTTAGCATTGTCATGTTTTTTCAGTGTAGTTGTTCTCTCCTTAGTTGTTGGTTTATCATCCTCAATGGCAGCTTCAACCAACACCTGTAAATTTGTTTGGGCTACCTCATCTTGAAAGTGTTTCAGTTATACCTTTAACTTCTTGTTCTGAGACTAAAATCCTTTGTTCTATCTGTAAAGATTATTCAGTTGTTTATGAAGGGGCATAATCTTTCTCGCAGCAAACCTTGCCAAGTCAAGGGTATGATTGTATCCAACCATGAGCTCTTCCATCTGAGACAAGTGGACCTTTTATTCTTCTTTAAGACGAGCTATTTCTTTCCTTGCATCTCTAAGCTGCTTGATAAGTCTTTTGTAGGACTGACTGTCAGGAGGGACAGTGGCATGCTCGGTCTTAATAGGATTTTCCTTAGACTCCTCTTCCTCCTGTATGGGAAGTGTCTTTTCCACCTCATCAGGTTTCTCAGTGGCCTTACTTTTACCCTTATTTCTTTGCACAGTGGTTTGTTCATTTCTTACCATAGGCTCCTCGAAGTGTTTCACAGGGGTTTCCTCTTCTCTCTCCAAAGGTATTTTAGTATCTTTACCTTTCTGTACAAGGGATTCTTGTTTTCTTTCGACAGGCTTCTCAATGCCTTTCTCAGAGGTCTCATCTCTCTTCTCCAAAGGTCCTTTGCACCTTTACCCTTCTTCTTTTGTACAATGGTTTCTAATTTCTCCTCTACAAGATTTTCAATATTCTCCCCCTTCTTCTTTTGAATAGGGATCTCTGGTAAGGACTGCTCTCTGTAATCCTCCTTAGGAATTGATGACCTTGGGAAAGGTCTTTTAACTTTGATTTCATATGCTGGAGGAGAAGGGGAAAAGAGAATATTCTTCCCTCTCTTAGATGTATCTTTGGTAGAAGGAGGCACCTCTTCTAACCCTGGTGGAGGAGGTGGTGAAAAATATCTGTGTGGAGAAGGAAAAAATTCCTCCTCAACTTAAATGACCTACTTGTTGACCTCTGACACTTGAACAGGGGCTCTTCCCTTTCTCTTCCTACTGGTCCCTTCTTTGGTAGCACTGGTAGGTGACAAAGAACTTGCCCTCTATGATTGAGGAATGGGTGTTAGATCCAACTTAAAATGAGAGGGAACCACAAAATGCTCCCATGAAATATCTTTCTTGCTCAATTCCTCAGATACTAGCATTCTGATTAATCCAGATTGGAAAAGGATAGAATCCACATCTTTAGATTTGGCCTGTATCCTGTCTAACATCTTACCTATACTCCCCAACAAGTAATAAGGAATATTCATCTCAACCTTACCAGTAAAATGTAGCAACAATATTATATGGTACTGGTATAATGTGTTGAATCTCCCTTCACCAATAAAATATCTCTGTATGATCTTTAGTAGTCTGTCAAATTGTTCAATCAATTGGCTCCTTGGAATACTTTTGGACAGGTCATTGGCTTGATATTTAGGTTTAAAGAGATCTTTTGCATAAGTTGAACTCAAAGCCATGGATTTGAACCACCTTTCACCTGTAATGGGGATCCCTGTTGCAGATGAGATGGAGGCTTCAGTCACTTCAAACTCCAAAACCCCAACCTTAGTTTTCTTACCATAAAACTGCAATGCAAACTGTATTGCTACCTCTGGATGGCCTCTCTGCATGTTCTAACAGAAGAAGAGGCACCCTACTCTTTGAAAGTCCTCTCTTGCCATGGGTTCTATATTAAAAAGAAGAATGTCCACTGATTTTGTCCTAACTATCTTTCCTCCTTTATGTGCCTTCTTTGATTTAGGGGTCTCCATGACTCAGAATGAGGGCTCTTAAAAGGTTTGGTAATGCTCAGGAGACTTTGAATGGGGTTTCAAATATGCAAGGATGACCCTATGCAACTGAGTAAAATGTTTAATTTCGAGATTAAAGGAGGCAGGGGAAGCAACGAGAGGTTAAGCAACACCTCTGGGTAACGCAACACATACGCAGAGGATAGACTAGTCTAAAGCTTGTAACTTCAAGGGCTAAGGCAGACAACAGAAACCTGACTCATATACGGGCCATGAGGTTTACAAGTCTGTGTAGTATACACTTGTTCAACTCTTCAGCGCAATCTTAGGATGAATTTTGAGAAAACCTCGGCCCTAGAATATTTCTCAGCATTAGATTTGGTTGACATGCGATCGCTTGATCAACACTTACGAATTTGTGCAGCGCAACACTGTTGAGTCTTTCAAAATTAAAAAACTGTTACCAAAGCTCATAAATGAAAGATCTTTGAAGGCATCCTTAACCAACTTCTGGCACTGAAAACAAGGGACATGACATCAGTCGTGGCAATCATGGCTCGGGGTGGAAGTGTGATGAACGTGATAAGCGCTACGGAACTTCCTGATGAGCAGGCAACATCCACTTCAAAATATGATTAGAAAAGTAAGCGAGGATGTTTGAGGTATGCCTATGAGGTCATTAGAGAGGAGAGAGAAGTTTCACATCAATCTAGTCATGGGAGGGATCGACCTAGGGATAAATCATGAAGGGGACCAAAATAAAACATGAGTTAGGAATGGTTTAAGGAAAAAATCAATTTGAGGATCAAATTAGAGTTAAGACTCAAAAACTTTAATCATCCAAGGGGTCCTACCAATCATATATTTTAAAGGGATGAGACCTTAAAAGAAAAAATTAAAAAATAAGACTTAAAAAGGATTGAAAACAAACTAAAAAGACCCAAGGCAATTTAGTGTGATAACACTTCCTATTCTAGGCAGCGTAATAATACACCATCAAAACAATTTCTGAAAAACACATCGTTAATTAATTGATAAGGTGCATATTTGAGCCTTAGTGTTCTTCTCTTTTTGGGGTCAAGATGTTGTGGAGTATTTCCATGTATCAAGTAAAAATTAATATCATTATACCAAGAATTTGACACAGTTTGCGTACAAAATATTTGTGTTTCTTTAGTCAATTTTTCATCTGGTAAGACAGGTTCGTTATCAGGTGGATTAACTGAATCAACAACTAATTTGCAAATACCTTGACCTCTAACAATTTGGGCTGGTTTAATATCAAGATCATATTCTTGAAGAGAGGTCATCCAGTGATCCCTCTTCTCCCCAAGTTCTTTTTGAACTAATAAATTTCTTACTGCAAGGTACATGACAATGACTTTAGTTCTAGATTTCAAAAGATAAGGTCTAAAGTGTTTAACCGCTTTAAAAATAGAAAAATCGTGTTGATCAACTACAAGATAATTTACTTTTGTTCCTTTAAAAGCAAAACTCATGAATGAGATGGGAATTTCATTATTATTTTCATTTTTCTGAGTGAGAACTGCAACATATGATCTATCTTATACAAATGTGTAAAGGGTAAAGTCTTTGATAAAATCAGGACTCATCAAAGATGGAGCTTCTGTTATAGCTTGTTTGATGGAATTAAAGGCATGGTTTTCCTGCGATCCCCATTTAAAAACAATGTCCTTTTTTATCATATTTTGCAGGGGTCTAACCATCTCAGAAAAACTAGGAAAAAAACGTCTAGCAAAATTTATTTTACCACGAAAAGATTGAATGGATTTTTTGGACGATGGAGGGGGGATATTGGCTATGGTTTGAGTTCGTTCAGGGTCTATCATCATTTCATCCTTTGATAATATGAAGCCAAGCAACTTTCCTTGATCAACAACAAAATTGATTTCTTGGGGTTTAATGAAATACCATACTTACAAAAATGTTCTAACACACTTATGAGGTGAGATAAGTTATCATTTTTATTCTTTGAAAGGCAGTAACATCATCTAAGTAAACAACCACTGACTGATTTATAAGCCCATGAAAAACAATGTACATTTCCCTTTGGAAAGTGGCTTCTACATTAATTAGTCTGACAGGCATTTTATGATAAGCATAAGTGCCCCAAGGGGTCCGAAATGTAGTTTTAAGCTGATATGATGGGGACATTAGGACCTGGTTGTATCCTGAGAAACCATCTAATAAGGATAGTCTTTCAGAACCAGATACATGTTGTAAGATATGTTCCATGGGAGGAATGGGATAATTGTCTTTATCATAGGCTCGGTTTAAGTTGCGTAAATCGACACAGAGTCGTATTTCTCCGTTATTTTTTCTTACCGGGATTAAATTGCATACCCATTGGGTGTGTCAAACAAGAAAGATGATATTAGTTGTTAATGACTTATTCAATTCCTTTTTAACTGTGGGTTCTAGCTTTGGGTGCATCTTTCTTAGTTTTTGTTGGAACGGTTGGGTTTGGGGCTTCATCGGGATTACATGTTGTATTATGTTTGGATCAAATGTTTTTAGATCCTCATAGGTCCATGTGAATACGTCTTTAAATTCTTTAAAAAATTAATACATGCAGATTTTTCTTGTTGACTACACCCTTTTCCCAAATTAATGTTTTGAGGGTTATCCTGCGTTCCTAAATTTACAGTTTCATATTGTAGCGAGGAACTATTTGTTTTACATTTAACCACTCCCCTAAATTTGTCGTGTAAATCATACAAAATTTCTAATCTAACGACATATTTATGGATAGATTTTACCATGTCAGATGAGCTTTCAGTCGAACGAGGATTAGATATTATCGAAAAATCGCGGAGATTTTCGTCATGTGTGTTTTCATCAATTACAGCACCTTGAAAAGTGTCTTCCATATGCAAAATATTTATGATCTTTTGGTCATCATCAAACACCCGCCAATTGGTGGTATTATCTGGAATTGACGGCCTAAACAATAATTCAACAGAAAATGAATTAGGAGAGAAGCCTTCAACATGTAATAATTTTGATGCTACATTTTCCAACAAATTTGCTTCATAATTACTAGATCTAGGAATAGAACTTATGTTAAAAGCAAGAAATTTATTAATCAAGTTCCATACCTCGTTCTGGTAGTTTTTTAGGTGAATAGATAGATAGTGAATAGATTTTTTTACCTGTTTGATGACAATTTCATAATCGCCGAATACAACTAGGCATTGGACATCCAGGTCAATGGATTTCTTAAGTCCCTGTAGGAGAGCTTCATATTCTGTTGTATTATTTGTACAATCGAATTCTAATTTACAAGCAATAAATGTCTTATTACCTTTAGGGTCTATCAATAAACATTCGACACCGACTCCTTCACGTGATTTTGACCCATCAAAGTAAAAAGACCAAATTTCATCCTTCTTGTAACTATTTACAATATTTACATCATGTTTAGAGGTTAATACCTGAGTGCAGACTGATATTTTAGATTGTTGATTTGGGTCTGCAATAGTAGATACTTCAGCCACAAAATTCCCCAAAAAAGTATTCATACCTTGACTTTCTAATGCATTCACAATGGGCACAAAAGGTTCATTTGGGTCATTTAGATCTGTGATAGTATATTTCAGTTAACATTCCCTATTGACCCTAAGTTTATTTGGTTGACCATTTAGTGGCAACCACAAGTGAGACCAATATGTAGCAAAATAACCATGAAGTTTTTTCAGACCAATCCCTGCTAAGGAACATACCATATACACTTCTGGAATATTTGCTACTACTATGTCAATTACCTGATGCACTTTCAAATTGGATGATAACCTGATCAAAACGTCTTTAAGTTCTTGAACAACAATAATGTTGCTTCTATCTAGCTGAATGATTTTCATATCAGATGATTTAACTTCAACATTGATTTTTTGACAAACCGACAAAGGAATCACATTCAATGAAGCCCCAGAGTCTACCATACAATTATGCATGTTTCTATTAAATATTTCAAATGTCAATAGACATGGTGGCACATTTGACCTCTTTTATGGCATGGGAGAAGTATTTGTGGTTTGCTTATTTTTATCTACTTTATCCAATGGTATTTTATCTAGATTAACTACGTTTTTATCTGGAACATCCTTCTTCTTATTGTTGTTTTCAGGTGCACTTTTGTCTAAAACATCCTTCTTCTTGTTACTACTATTTTCAGTTGTGCTCTTTTCTAGAAGATCTTTCTTTTTATTGCTAGTATTTTCTGTTGGAAGATTGGTTGTTGTCATTGATGTCAACCCTAGTCATGGATTTTGGACCGCAAGATTGATAAAGGTATTTGGACATGAAGGACAATGCACATGCATATACAACACCCATGAATGGATAATATACATCATTTTATTTCCAGTGTTATGTGGCACGTCATGTGAATCATCATGGTTGAGAATGGTACGAAGATGACAAGAGTGAATTGAAGAAGGAAGTACATGTAGTACGAAGATAATCAAAGAAATAATTACGAAATAAGAAAGTTTCAGGTCGCCCCTAATGTTAAAGGAAGTGACATAAATGGTATAAATAAACATCATTATACATTCATTTGATACAAGTCGAATTTGAGGAAATAAGAAGAAAAGAAATTTTGGATTTCAAAGGGAGGATGAAGTCTTTGGTGATGTGTTCTAAGGTATGTTATTTTAGGGTCATCTTACCATTTTTATATAAAATTTTTTTTTCTAGAACGATTCAAATGAATAAGCTATGGTATTGAGAAGACATATCAAAATTTCGGTAATTTAAGATCTTGATTCACTATAATTGTGCATATACACTCTGTGGAAGATAGGGTTTGTGACGGGTCACGAGCTAGTCAATAAACATGTGTTAGGAGTAAAACAATCATAACTTCTTCATACAAAATCCAAATGAAGAGGGACCACTTCCATTGGAATGAGAATGCACGGATTTTAGTTTCTTGTGTGATAGTTTCATAATTGGATGTTAAATATTGAGCACGGGTCATGTTGTACAAGTTGGTGTTCTAAATAGACCAAAATTGAATAAAGTCTACCATTCTTTCTATAACCTCTTTTGGGGGAGGATTCAAGAATTGTAGTGGAGGAGTTTCAGAGAATACATTGAGTAATATTGTCTATAGGATCAAATTACTCCAAGAATTGAAGAATTTCATAAGTTTAATAAGTCTTAGGAAGCATTATGAGGTTCTGTGATGGTGGTTGATGGTGATGGTTATTACAAAAGGATTTTATTATCTCTCATATATTCTTGGGTGGAAGGAGGGTAAGAAGGATGGAGAGTTAAACTCTCTCTTGATATTGGAGGATTGTATATTCCTCTTGGAAGTTTATCCTCCCTTTACATTTGGAATAATTTACAGCAGCTACCTTTGGAAATATTACTTCCCTTGAACGTATTATTGATTATTTCTCATATATTGTGCATGGTGTATTGTGGTGTATTAGTTATTAACTCATACTATTATTCATTGATCGTTGGATATAATTGAATGTTTAAGTATAAGTTGAGTTTTAAATTGTGCCAATCGATTCACCCCCCTCTGATGTCAACAATTGGTATCATAGCGGGGTTCCTCCGGTCTGATTTAACCACTTTGGAAGGAAGATCCCTATGCAGAAATGGAAGACAACATTCCAAATGGGATTTACCATTTGATGGAAGGAATTTTGAATCTTTGGAAAAATATAATGGGCTTTTACTTTAAAACTCTTGGGGCAGATGTTTGTTTCTTAGTTGCTTCAGATACAATGCTTTGGAAAGAAAACCAAGAAGGCGCAACTCGGAAGGAAGAAAAAGGAACAACAAACTGGAAAATAGATACCATCACGGATGGATTGACAGATTGATGAGGAATCAAGGTGGGATCATGTGCATCGAAAAAAAGATCTTTGGGACAAGCTACGACCTTTATGCAAGGGAAAGAAGCTGAAGAAGAAAAGTTGAAGAAGATTACATCTCATTCAAAGAAGAAAAATAGAATCCGGTTCTTTTGCTTTAATTGTGAAGGGAGTAGAGACATGTTGGGTGAATGTCACCTCAGGATGAAAAGAGATGACAATGAAGAAAAAATCATGAAGTGGAAATGATTCAACAAGAAGATGAGAATCTTAAAAATTGAAGCATGTTGAGATTGAAAACAATAAGCTCAAAGACATAGAAAACTATAAAGTGAATTGGGTAGTTATGAAAGACGGTTGTAAGATTAAAGAAACAATTAGAATACTTTCATAAACTGAGAGAAAAAACCATTTCATTGAAAACTCTTTCGAGAAGCAAGAACAATAGCAGAAGTAAAAAAGCTCCAAATGATAAAGAAAGAAGAAGATTGAGAAACTTGAACAAGAGATGTTTCATTGAGGAAGATCTTAAGAAACTCTCCAAGTGCCAAAATAATTAACAAATCTTGGATTCATGGGTGGCTCGTACAAAAGAATATGCAAATACCAACAAGAGAAGGTTGAAGAAAGATCTACATAGGCAGGTTGATGAGAAGTGGACGGGGATACTAGAAGAAGGAATGATTACAAAAAAAATGAATATCCAAGAAGACCTCCTACCTTGAGAAATCAAAGAAACTGTCGGTATGAAGGAAACTTCTGAGGAAAGAAGAGTAGATCATGAACCCGGATGGACTACATCACAAAGAAGGTCACTTACTCCCGAGGTATCAAAATTTCTTTCTTGGTCATTGTTATACTTGCAAAATTGTTACTTTTGGACATAAGGCAGTTAATTGCAGAATCAATGAAATGAAGAAATGCATAAGAAACATGAATGGTGTAAACATAAGATATGGAAATAATTATGGTTGTCAACCGAGAAGTTATCATTCATTTTACTGTTAATGGACAAAATATTGTATGCTACAAATCACAACTATCTTGTTCACAAAGCACGAGATTGCAAATATATGAATGAAGATGTCCCTATGCCAACCACGGTATGGAGAATGAAAGAGATTCAAACAATGAATATTATTAGAGATAGCGTGTTGATAAGTTGAAAGAGTTGAAAAGAAAGAAGATGAATGGTACATAGGCGGTGGATGTTCTTCACACATGAAAAAGGATCAAGACAAATTCATCAACATGAAGAGAAAGGGTGGCAATGTTGCATTTTGGAGATGACTCATCTGCCAAAATACTTGGAGAAAGGTGTAGTAGATCTTGGAAGAAAAAATGTAAAAGAAAATAAATGTTCTATTGGTTGAAGACTTGAATCATAATCTACTTCGTGTTAGTAAAATAATGTGATCAAGGATACACTCTTACGTTTGATTCGAAAATGTAAAAATCGGAAAATAACTCAAGGAAGATTGGTTTACTAACTGCAACAAGAAGGGCGAACAACATATACATCCTAGACATGAAGAGAGAGACAAAGCCACACAAAGAAGTTCTAAGGAAGAAAATGTCCCAAAGACCAAAAATAAGGATGAAGTATTATTGGGTGCCACATGTTTTGGGAACGACCCCAAAGAAAGAGTTACATTTTTTCATTAAACTCGAGGGAGCAGCCCTAACCTTTGTCATTGATGTCAAAGGGGGAGAGAATTGGGATCATGATGATAGGGGGAGCATGGTGTTGCCATCAATGACAAAAGGGATGTTGGAAGATTGGTTGTTGTCATTGATGTCAACCTAGTCATGGGTATTGGACATAAAAGATTGATAAAGGTATTTGGACATGAAGGACAATGCACATGCATATAACACCCATGAATGGATATTATACATCATGTTGTTTCGATTGGTATGTGACGTCACATGGATCACCATGGTTGAGGAATGAATTTTTGAAGATGGCAAAGTGAATTGAAGAAGGAAGTACATGTAGGCCACGAAGATAATTAAAAGAAAGAATTACAAAATAAGAAAGTGTCGAATTAGGCCTAATGTTAAAAGGAAGTGACATAAATGGGTATAAATAAAATCATTATACATTCATTTGATACAAGTCGAATTCCGGAGAAAACAAGAAGAAAAGGCGGTTCAAGGGTGGATGAAGTCTTTTGGTGATGTGTTCTAAGGTATGTTATTTTTGAGTCATCTTACCATTTTCCTATAACTTTCTAGAACGATTCAGATGGTGAAATGTATATGGTATTGATAATACATATATCAAGAATACGTCCGGTAAAAAATTTCAGCTCTTGATTCACTATAATTGTAGATACACTGTGGAAGATAGGATTTGTGACGAGTCCTGAAGCTAATCCAATAAACATGTGTTTCGAGTAAAAAAATCATAACTTATTCATAAAAAGAATCCAAATGAAGTGGGACCACTTCCATTGGAATGAGTATGAACTTTAGTTTCTTTTGTGTGAGTTTCAGAATCGAAGGTTAAATATTGAGCGTGGGAGCACGTTGTACAGGATTGGGTGATGAATAGACCAGGAGTGAATAAAGTCTACCATTCTTTCTATAACCTCTTTTTGGGGAGGATTAGCGGAGTGAAAATTGGAGGCGTTTAGAGAATACATTAGTAATATTATCTATAGGATCAAGTACTCCAATAATTGAAGAATTTCAAAAAAATTGAAGAAGTCTCATGAAGCATTTTTGAGTTCTATGTGATGATTGGTTGATAGTGATGATTTAATGTAAGTTTTATTATCTCTCATATATTCTTGGGTGGAAAAGGAAGAGTAAGGATGGAAGTTCAACTCTCTCTTGATATTGAGTTGTATCTTCCTCTTGGAGGTTTATCCTCCCTTTACATTTGAAGTTGTAGCTACCTTTGGAAGTCATTACTTCCTTGAACAAAAACTATTGATTATTTCATATATTGTGCATAGTGTATTGTGTGTGTGGTGTAACTCTTATACTTATTATGGTGTATTGTGGTGTATTGGTGTAACTCTTATACTATTGTTCATTGCTCATTGGATATAATTGAATGGTTTAAGTACAAGTTGAAAAAGGTTTTTAAATTGTACTTGATACTGATTCACCCCCCTCTTAGTATCAACATTTTCAGCTATGCTTTACAACATTTTACGTTGGATGTAGGGAAACTTGAGCAATTTGTGGATTGAAATATTTTCTTTTAACATCTTGAAATCCTCAATAGGATTGTATTCTATATTAGAAAAAGAAAAACCCTTTGAAATTTCAACCTGTTTCGTTTGTTTTGACGTCGTATTTTTGTTCATATCAGGTGCATATTTGTTTTGATCTTTAGACTGACTTTTACTATGAGTATTGTAAGGATGTTGGTTATTATGTACAATTTCAAAGTTAGATTGAAAAACATTTACCGAAAAATTCCCAAAATCTGTGGGAGATGAGTCTCCTTTATCAGGTGTTTCTTCATCCTCATTTTATGCGTCATTTTGATGTTTAGGTGGGACATCGGTAGTGTTATAAGTTTCAGTTAATAAAGACTGCAGAGCGTGGTATAGCCCTTATAAACTCAAACCTTCAACCGGTGGGGTTGACCTATTGGGAGGATTTGGAAGTGATCTTCTAAAAGGTGGTCGATAATTTCCTTTACTTGAAGATCCTTCCTCTGTAGATCTTTTCAAATATATAACTTGATTAGATAAATTTTGAAAATATTTTTGTAAGCTCTCCATATCTAAGGGTTCTTGATCTTTCTTGTTCGAAGGAGGCTTCGTAATAATTTCTATCTTCTTCTTGGAGGAAGAAGTTGATTCAATGTCATGATTTGTGTTATCCTTAAAGTTGAGCATGTCCTTTTCAATGAGGACTGCCTCTTCAAAAGCTTCTAATAGAGTATTTTTCTTAGACCTTTTAACCCACATAGATGTATTATGATGTAGAGCTTTAACATAGTAAGAAATAATCAAGTTTTCAGCAGGCATGTAATATGCGGGGATCTTATTTTTGAGTGTAAGGAATATCTTATTAAAGTCCTTAACCTTTTCTTTGGGATTCATCTTCATGTTGGATAGTTCCATAAATAGAACTTCTGGAGATTTTTCATCTTCAAAATTTTCTAAGAAAAATGTTTCAAATTTATCCAGAAAACAATAGTTTGAGGTTGTTGCGTGAAGTACCATGTGGAGGAATTTCCTTCAAAAGTATAGGGAAACAATCTACATATGACATCTTCATGTTCAACATTTATAATCCTAACAACCAACATGAACTTTTTTATATGATCCTCAGCTGACGTTTGGAATCTGGATCAAACTTAGGTAACCATTTTCCTGGATGCTTGGGTAAAGGATGTTGGGGTCCTGGTATGGCCACAACATCTTGGTCAAGCCAAGGTATAGCGGGATTGTTTTGATTATCCATCAAATTTGGATTCTGTAAAGTATTAGAGGTTTGAGAAGATTCTGAAGATGAACTGTCCTCATCAGAGGATTCTCCTCCCGAAGGTGGTGGAGAAGGGTCGGGTGGTGAAGGAGGTAATCCAGATCCTCCAGCACCTAGAATGAGAACTTCCAATGGATCAACCAAGATATCACACAATGTGTAATTTGGTGTACCAGTGGTAAGAGTATCTTCTTCTGGATTGGAAAAATCAAGGGGTCGATGTAATTGTTCCCCAAACTGTCTCAGTCTAGCCAATGTGCCTTGGGTTCTTATTATTGATTGATGAGAATTTTGGATAATATCTTACACATCAATTCCCTGAAGAAGCAGTGTTGCAGGTTCGACAGGAATAATAGACTGGGTTTCAAATGTAGTGGTTGTATTGGGTACAATAGTAGATTCCAAGCAACTATGAGTTATAACTAGGGAGCGATTATTAGGAGGTGTCTTTTGACCCCCTCGTGCCATTAATATCCAGTTGGCCCTCCTTCTAGCGGCATTTGTTGACAGGCATATGTGAACACACTATCAATTGTGAGGGAAAGTTCGGTCTGAAGTTGTCTAAATAACCTAAGTCGTTTGGGATGACTCACCTTGACGGGTTTTACGGCTCCGTTGGCTGGTAAAGCGATCTAATCTAAGTTGTAAAATAACCTAATTATATAAGTCTATAATATAAATATATATACAAAGTGTACAATATACAAATCACAAGATTTGCGAGAAACCTTGGAAACCAATATGTATAGAATAGAACCAAATCTCAAACAAAACATAAAAAGATCTAAAATTAATTACTAGTTTTACTTTTACAATTGAAAAAGAGAAGAAAAGAAAAGAATGAATGGAGATAATAAGGATATGACTTAGATAAGAAAATTATTAAGTCTAAAGTTGGATCTACATTCACAAATCAAATAGTAAGAAAGAAGAAAACAAACTTACCTAGAACTGGCCAACGTTTAAAGAAGAGAAATGAGTTTTGTATCTTCCTGTGTCAAGTTGCTCCTGCAATCTACCTATCAAGATAAATTTAAAGCAAACAGATTGTATAATTCTAATATTACAATAATGGAAAGTGAAAGTCACTCCACTTTAACAATTCCAATCTTATTTAGATTACATGAAGAACAATTTTATGTAATTAATCTCAGGTGAGAACGTTTATAATCATTTACATAAATAAATAAATTCACATTAACTAAACAAATCTGTGCAAACTCAAAATGTACAAAGAAATTCAATACAGTTTGAAATTTTTACAACGATAATACAATCACTTGGGATTATATAATTTGGAATCATGGATTTTCGTAAGATTGAAAGTATTAATAAATAAAAATAATGAACCATGCATTGATCAAACAATTTAAAGCTAATTTAGATAAATTCATGATCAATATTTTTTTGAAAAATATAAATCATAATCAATGAGATATTAAAATATGAACAAAAATCTTTAACTGGTAGAGCCAAAGCTTGGGTTAAAGCATGACTTTATATTTCTCAAACTATCCAGTAGTCCATTTCCCAAGAACTTCACCATGTTCGATATCAAATCTTAACAAAGTATTTAAACACTAAATTGATCTACTTCCCATATCCACATGATAGAGATAGATCTTCCAAAATAGAGTATCTTAAAAACCAAATCCTAACTTGAGTTTATAACAATAATGTTTATAACAAATTAGAAAAAGTTTGTTATAACAATTTTCAAAAATACTTTATTCATTGTTTGAAACATAAACTATTTTCAAATAAAAAATAATTCATGACCCTCCAAAGAGCCAGCAATGTATAGGATATCTTTCACGTTCTTTCTTGAGACCTGAAAATAAAATAAAAATCTAATTAAAAATCTCATAAACTAATTTAAGACAAGCTACATAATCTTTAATTTTGTAGATAGTCTAAAAACAATGTAACAACTCATGCTTTAACAAACTAGTCAAAAATAAAAATAAACCACAGATTTATTTACCAAATTAAACATTTGAAAAATAATATTTGTGCATCTCTGAACTCATAACAACATTGATATTAGTTGAATTCTTAATGATGATATCCCCAGATTTTCTGATTTTTTTGTTTGCCTGAGGAGGAGTTCGTTGAAATTCAGATCTCAAATCTCGATTTTCTCTTGCAAGATCTCTATTTTGCATCAATGTTTCGTTAATATGTATTTGCAAGTATGTTATATATTTGTAGTATATTTGAATCCATGCTAAACATTCATCACAACATACAGGTTCCATATTTGGGAGCGGTTGCTTGTAGTCTGAGTCTGGGGTCTTTTCTTGTGCCATCATATCCTTTAAATCGATATGGATTCATGCGAATCCCTCACAGTTTTGAAGGAGCAGAGGTAAGTTTGAAACAAAATCATACTGTGGATGACTATCCCTTGTTGAGTCTGGGATTACACTCTTGACAGAGTTTAAATCTTCTATTATAATAATTGGAACAAGATTACCCCTATGTTTATGTTTGTTCCTTATCATTCTTGACAAGATTCAACCACTTCTTTTGTTTTTAAAATCAACATCACATACCTCCTACCTAATTTGTTTTCTCTTCCCTTTAAAGTTTCCATTGACCACTGGTATCAGAGGCTATGAATGATGTCGTTATAAATGGAAAAAACCTCGGTTTGATCATTGGGCGAAATGACTGAGTCATTTTGGATTTGAAATTCGATTCAAAAATCATGGCGTGAATGAGATGAAGTTTTTGGAGAAATATGTTCCTCAACACTATGTGTTAAGTCAGTGGTGGGATCAATTTTCAAGGGTAGGAATCCATTCCTTACGATAAAACCTTGTTAGGTGTCCTCTGTGCTAGCCA
>SNQJ01S0081270.1:4963-26287 GCA_010110895.2 Picea sitchensis
ATCCAACGATCAACGACGCTTCTCCTCCAAGTTTACACATCCTTCTTACTTGGAATAATTTCGACTCTGCACTAATTCCTCCCGAGCTTACGTTGTTCCTGTTTGTCCATCGATGCACATTCTGATCCTGCCATCTTCACTGTTGTACTTGCCATCAATGACAAGCATACGCTATCTGTTAAACATTTGCCAACAAATTGTACTCATCCCCCATGTTCTCAATAACTATGGGATGTGACTTCTCACACCCACCCTCTTACATGAATTCAATGATTGGCTTTGGAAACACTCAATCATAAAATGGAAGGTTCATAGTAAGGATAATTTAGAAAGAAAAGGGTTTGGGTTTAATAGACATGGGTAACTCTCCCCCTTGGATCCCTTCCCTCTCTTGTGGAAACTAAGCCCCCAAATCTTTGTTTGTGTCCATTTGCAGCTGGAGATACATTTTATTTATTATATTCAATTTACATCATTTACATGTTACATTTCTTGGCCCATGACCATACATCACATTTAAAATATGCATTTCTAGTTCGGGGTTTGAAAATGGGGATGTTACATTCCCCTCCCTCTACAAAATGCACTGTCCTCGATGCACATCACCATATAATTTACACATTGACATATATAAATATTACATCAAATGACTTTGATAATGCCGCCACTTAATGACTCACACATCAATTCCAACCAACAACTCTCTTTTCCCCTTAGCTTGGACATCGGTTGGATAAGAAATCTCAAATTTATGGCTCTAGGAACTCCAACTACCAAAATGGAGTCTTCATTTGGTTATGTATAAATGTATATTCAATTTTCTTTAAAATTTGAAAACAAATTCGGGTATGCTTCCTGCATGGCTTCCTCATGCTCCCATGTAGTGTCTTCAGGACCATAGCGATTCCATTGAACCTTTATCAAGCCGATGGATTTTTTTCTGAGCACTTTGAATTTTCGGTCCAGGATGCGCACCAGTTCCATCCAGAAGTATCCTTTGTGTTCCACCTAGATCACATTCTAATCAATCACATGATTAGGATTGAGTACATATTTTTTTAATAAATACACATGAAACATGTTATGAATTCTCATGGATGTAGGTAATGCTAGCATGTATGCAACTGGATCTATCCTTTCTAGAATTTCAAATGACCCACAATATCTAATAGCCAACTTTGGGCAACTTCCCAATTTCAATGAGTTTCTCTTGGCTTTAACCTTTAAAAACACATGCTCTCCCACTTTGAATTCTTTATGTGCTCTTTTTTTATCGGTATAGATCTTCTTCCTATCTGGTACAACTTTCAAATTATGTCTGATCTTTACCATCTGTTCTTCCATTTCCCTTAACAACTATGGCCCAATCATGGCTTTGTCCGATGGGTTATCCCAACTTATTGGTGTGTTTCATTTTCTACCATACAATGCTTCAAATGAGATCATCTCCAATGATTCATGATACCCATTATTGTAACCAAACTCAACTAAATCGATATATTCCTCCCACCTAGAAGTCTTGTCCATTACATACATTCTCAACATATCTTCAATTATCTAGTTAATTCTCTTTGTTTTCCCATTTGACTATGGGTGATAATGTTGTACTGAAATTCAAATTGGTCCCAAATCCTTTAAATAACCCCTTCCAAAAATTGGAAGTGAACTTGGGATCTCGGTATGACACTATTTTCTTAGGCACACCATGTATCCTAACAATTTCTTTCATTTAAATTTCTGCATTATTGGCTTCCTTGTGAGTTACTTTTATAGGAATGAAATGTGTAGCCTTTGTAATCTCATATGCCACTACCATGATGGAATTATGTTGCCTTTTTGTCCTAGGAAATTCGGTAATGAATTCGATAGTAACAACTTCCCATTTCCATTCAAGAATGGGTAGTGGCTGCAACAACCCCATTGGATGTCTATGCTAAGCCTTTACTTTATGGCATTCCATGCATCTGGACAAATAATCAATGGCATCTCTCTTCATATCGGGCAAAAAATATTGGCCTCTTACACTTGTAATAGTTTTTTGGTATCCTGGATGTTTAGCGTATGACACATTGTGCATCTCCTTTAAAACTGTATTTCTCAATTCTCGAGAATTGGGAACATAAACTATGATCTAGAATAAGAGGATTATGTCCTCTTCTAGCTTTTAATCCCTATATTTTTGTTGTACATTATTTTGTTGTAGACTTTCTTTAATTTGCACATAATGTTGGTATGTTGTTAGAGCCTCTAGAATTATATCCTTTAAATATGTCTTGTACATACTAATGGTTGCAACATGCATTTTATGCACCCTTAGGTTGAGTGCATTGACCACATTCTTCTCTTTTCCATTTATCTGCTTGATGTCAAAGTCATATTCGCTAAGAAATTCCAGCCATCTAGTTTTCCTGGCATTTAGTGTTGGTTGTTCAAACAAATATTTTAGATCACTATGGTCTATCCTCAATTCAAATTTGTTTCCCATAAAGTAATGCCTTCACATCCTTAAAGCATGTACTATGGCTGCCAAATCTAAGTCTTGTGTGGCACAATTTATTTCATGCTCTTTCAATTTTCTAAACTCATAATAAATTACATGCCCATTTTGTGTAAAGACTCCATCGAGCCCTTCCTTGCATGGATCTTTGCACACAACAAAATCCTCATCTGGATCTGCAACTTTTAAAATAGGTGCCCTACATAATAAATCCTTTAAGCGCTAGAAATTTTCTTCACACTTGGAACTCCATTTAAAATTTAATCCCTTATTTTGCAAAGATGTTATTGGATGTGCAATCTTGGAGAATCCCACAATGAATCTTCTATAATAACCATCTAGACCCATAAATGATCTAACCTATGAAATGTTTGTTGGCACTAGCTAAATTTTGATTACTTCAATCTTTTCTAGATCCATTGCTATGTCATCTTCTGAAACAATGTGACCCAAATAATGGATTTGCTTTTGATAAAAAGTGCATCTACTCAACTTGGCATACAATTGATGTTCTCTCAAAACTTGTAGCACCATCCTCAAACGTTGTTCATGCTCCTCCTCTTTCTTGGAATAGATAAAAATATCCTCAAAGAATACAATGACAAACTTGTCCAGGAATTCTCTAAACACCCATTCATCAGACACATAAATGTAGCGGACACATTTGTCAACCCAAAGGGCACCACCACAAATTCATAGTATCCATACCTTGTCTGAAAGATTGTTTTTCTAGTATCTTCTTCTTTGATTCTCACTTGATGATAACCTAATCTCAAGTCAATCTTGGAAAATATCTTTGCTCCCTTCAACTGATAAAAAATATCATCAATCCATGGAAAAGGATATTTGTTCTTGACTGCAAACTTGTTCAACTATCTAAAGTCGATACATAACCTCAGTGTTCCATATTTTTTCTTAACAAAAATAATTGGGGCACCCCAAGGAGAAACACTTGAGCGTATGTGCCCCTTCTTCAACAACTCTTCTAGCTGCATTTGCAATTCTTTTATCTCCAACATGCTCATTCTGTAGGGATTTTTGGCCAATTGGGAAACTCCAAGCATTAAATCAATAGAGAAATCAATGTTCCTCTTTGGTGGCAATCTTGGCAACTCCCAAAAGACATCTTCATACTCTTTCAAAACTAGATAATCTTCAAGACTTGGCTTCTTATCCTTCATTGGCTCTTCCATATGGGCTACATATATTTGGAACCCTTTTCTAAAACTTATTTTCAGCTGCAATCCTAAAATATATCGTACATATATAGGCCTTGGAATACCTTGCATTGTCCTTGAATTCCCTTCCTCATCAAGACATGTGAAACCCTTGTTATAACAATCTAAGATATCATGATGTTTTTCTAGCCAATCCATATCAATCAAGCAATCATAAGACCCAAGTGTTATTATGTTCAATTTTTCCTTAGTGTTGACTCCATTATTGCTTACTGGGCATTCATTAACAAGATCATTGATTCTTCTCTTGGTTACAATAGCTAGCTGAACTAACCAAGACTTTTCATGCTTACATTTCTTCAATTTAAATATTTCAACTAGATTTGGATCTATATAGCTATGACTAGCTCCAAAATCAATCAAAATAGCTATGGGATAATTATTAATCTTACCTTCCACTTCAATCATGTGGGATCGATAGTCTTATTTTTTATTGTCCAACAATGCATAGATCCTTGGCATGTTTCTTACCATGTCCTCTATTGTCTCCTCCTGCTTGATGCTATGTACACTCCTCATCTTATCTCCTCGGTGAGGACACTATTTATATGTGTGATCTCCTTCATATCCCCAATACTTTATGGGTTATTGTCTTGGCCTCTTGCTCAAGGAATCTATCATTTTTTATCACCTTGAGATGGTTCCCTTATCGATGTGATTGAGAACTATTCCTGATGAAAGGTGGCTTGAATCCTTTCTTCCTCTACTCCATATTTCCTTTCTTCTTATCATCTCGGGCCTTTTGGAAAGTTGACCTTCCTATGTTATGATCATATAAATACTTAGCCTTTCTTATGGCTTCTTCCAATTTTTTTTTTTCTCATCAAACCGAATTTTATCCTTGTAGAAGGATGGACGTCCACTCAGGAACCTCTGAATTTCGACCTTCTCATCCCCGATGAAGCTCACATACCTAAGAAGTTCCAAGAATTTCCTCTCATACTCATCCATGGTCATGTTCCCAAGTTTGATTTCAAATAAATCTTGCAGCTTCTTGTCATAATATTGCTATGACAAGTACTATTGATGGACATATTTCTTTAACTGTTTCCAACAAATTCTCTTCTCATCAAGGTGCTTAACCTACTTAAGTCGATCCCACCTCATAGATGCCTTTCCTTGGAGGTGGTAGGTTACAATTTTGGAATCTACATTTGATGAGTAATCATGTAACTGGAAATGTTTCCTCATTCCAAACAACCATGCTTTTGCATATTTTCTCTTCCTATTCTCTCCTTCAAATGATGGTGGCTTGATCTTTTTGAGCCCCCCTTGCAAGATATCTAACCCATGTCTCCTCCTTTGATGTCTGACAGTAGACATACTTGGGTTTCTTTTCAATCTTGAACATGCATATGCTCTTCAAGTTGAGTGCCATGGGGAATGATGATGCTGATGTCTGCTAACATCCTTGGATTGTCTAGATCCTCCATGATCATCCCCCCTATCATGAGATCTAGATGCTTCTACTTGCCTTGCACTAGGTTATTTCTTTGTGCTAGATTTTGTTGAATTTCTTTTGCACCATATTCGAACTCTGTATTATCCCCTCATGAACTTTCATAATCTTTTCATTATCGGTTCTATAGCTCTACACTTCTCTTTACGAGATTCTCATAGTTACAGGATCCTTCTTGCCTCTTCTTCCATTAGATTTGGTCTCAACAATACCCATATTGACATGCAAATCTATGATCTCTTCCTCATGGTTGTAAGATCCTTGGGCATCTTCCATATTTCTAGTTCTCATATAGGAACTAGAGTATGTTTTCCTTTACCTCTAATTATGCAAGAATGCCCATGCAACAATTTCCGTTAGAATTAGGCATATTTCAAAATATTTATTAATTAGATTACAGGTCATTCTTAATTTCAAATGATGAAGAACACAAATTCACTAATCTAAATTCTAGGTTTATAGATGGCTTCTCCTACTCAAGACCTTTCCAACGACTATTAATTTTCTCAAATATGAGCTCTGAGATGAAAGTTATGGTCTTTGAAAGTTTGGATTGTTTCCTCATTTTATCCCTATATGCTACAAGTGTCTTCTTTCTCTTCCTGCACATTTTTACGTACCCAAATCCCAAATATGGTTCCATGGCTGACTTTTATGGTTCATAAGATTTCCATAGATTGCTCATGTGCCTCAAACATACTTATGAGTAAGGATTTATGCCCTCCATAAGTAAATCGATGCCGAAAATATACCCTTTATAGTTTTAGTTGTAATTTTCTCATATGAGTTATATTTTTCACTCATAATAGCTCATTGGAAAGATCTTTCCATGTTCTTTTATTTAAGTTGTAGAGATAAGGTGTACCTTGGTACACCCTATCCTCACGACTTTTGACTGCCTAAAAATGTTGTTTAGGCCCTCAAAATCACTTTGCAAGTTTATGACCTTCAAATATCATAACATTTCGTGGAAAAAATTGACTATTTTACTATTATAGCCCCATCTTTTAATGTGAGTCGTTGATCTTAAAATTAAAAGAAATATCAACCATTGATCAGCTAAACCTTTCCCAAGCCCACAGATTAATCTCCATCATTGATTGTTGACTCGAAACAAACTATACTATCCAATCTCCAACATCCGAACTCCATCGACGATCGACGATCAATGATTCCTTTTGGCAATTCAAGACTCCCATAGATTTTGTCGAGCCCCGATAGTTGGCCATCGACCATCGGTCATTTCTCTACTAAAACCAATTCTTTCCTACAAATATCATCGAACCTCGATCATCAATGATCAGTCATCAACAAATTCCCTTAAAAACCAACTTATTTACAAATTTTATTGAACCCCAACCATCAGTCATCAACTATCTCTTGGATGATGTGACAACTATGCTGATGTGGCATGGCACATGGACGCTGATATGACACTCTAGCTAACATGACATGACGCATGGATGATGATGTGGAAAGATACATCATAATCCTCTTTTCATTCATCAGAGATCAACGAATTTTCTTAGATGAACTAAACACCTCGCTAAATCTACTGACCCATGATCATCGACCATCGGTGATCAACGATTTCCTTTGGATGCATGAAACCTTTCACCAATATTTGTCGATCCCTGATCATCGACCATCGACAATCAAAGATTTACTTTGTCTGAACCAAACTCGTCGATCCGATCATCGACCATCGACGATTTCCATTGACAAACCAAACACTTTGAATTTTTCGACCAAATTTGAGATGAATTTGGGTCATCAATCTCCCATTCAAAATGATCTTGACCATTGATCCATCAATCCTTGCCAAACTCTATCAATGAATCTCAACCGTCAATTCTTTAACTTCTCCAATTTGCGAAAATGAATCCTAGTCGTCGATTCTCTTCTTTTTGCAAAACTCCGAAAAACTTATAAGTTTTTTATGCAATTTACGATGAATCCAAGTCATTGATCTCAAAATCAACCACAATTTCAGGTGTCGATTCATCAAACTCTCCCAGCTTTTTTGGCTGCCATTAAAACATGAATTTTTGACCTTCCAGGTCGAATTTAGCTTTGTAATCTACAGATTGATGCCCTTGATCACCTCTTAAACAATTATGAAGGCAATTTAGACTTAAATTTGTTAATAAATTTGGGGGTTTCACTCTAGGTTCACCAATTTCCTAAATTCGACAAAGATCAAACTTCACCACAACAAATTCACCCAAAATTCATGCTGGTCTTTGGCCCATACAGGTTTTGTGTTGAACTAGAAGCTTTGATACCACTTTGTAACCCACCCAACCCCAAGTTGGGTCACGCCACTATTAAAACGAGTAAATGAAATTTTATGATACCAAATCTAGATGTGGAAATAACACACACAACATGATATTCAAGATTATACAATGGTCCATGCTAATTAAAAATGTAATGCAAGTACTTAAATGTGCACAGCGACAACTAAACACATTCAACAACATAACTAGAAATTTGCATGCATTATTATACTCACAACATACAACAATAACCAACATATCTCAGAGTAAAATGCACAACAACTATATCAACATTTAACATGATTAAACAAAACAAATAATAATGCTTATCTTATGAAAGTATGGAACCCGATGTGGAGGAAAAACATTCCTCCCAACCGTAGACTTGGCGTTCCATTTCTCAACAACAATTCACCCCTAAGTTGGGGTTATGAGTCCACAAGAGATGGTGGTCCCTAAGGTTGGCTAAAGCCCCCCTCTCAACAACAAAATTCCCATAGTTAATTCTATTCCACCAGCTCTCTTCCCCACAACCTGCACAACCTAGGGACGGGATCCCCCTTCACTGGTCATAGTCCCTCAGGCCTTCCCACTCCCCTCCAGGGCTTCCAACAAAGGTTCGATAGGAAATCTCTCTATTGGGACCTCAATAATTCTACAACTGAAACTAGAATTCACACAATAACAAAATGCATGCTTCTCTTGACAAGTTTTGAACACAATATTTCTCACAGGACCACAACCTCTCTTCCCATGAAATGACAGCTCCAAAAAACTACCATACATGCCTACTATGGCTGCCTTCAAGCTTCAACACTCAGAACTCTCCTGTTGTCCAAAAAAACTCCATGCAAAAAATGCTCTCCATGAAAAAACGTGAATGTCTAATTATGTTCTTCTACCCATACACATTTTCTCTCTTTCTCTTGCTTGCTTGACTTACACTCTTCCCCCAGTTGATTGTACTCAACCCCCATGCTCTTAATAACAATGGGATGTGACTTCTCACACCACCTTCTTACATGGATTTGGAAACACTTAATAAAAAAATGGAAGGTTCATAGTAAGGATAATTTAGAAAGAAAAGGGTTTGGATTTAATACACATGGGTAACTCTCCCCCTTGGACCCCTTCCCTCTCTTGTGGAAACTAATCCCCCCATCCATGTCCATCTGAAGCTAGAAATAAATTTTATTTATTATATTCAATTTACATAATTTACTGATTCCTAAATGGTGGGCCTATGGCCTATCGATTTCATCAACACAGATTCTTTGTGAAATTTATATTTTGTTCTATGTTCTTTGGGTTGTTTATGGCTTGGTTTGCAGTGTTTTTGGTCACTAGACCAATACCAATTGAGTTCCCAAACTGCGTCCAAGACCAATAATGAAGAAAATGTTGAGTTGATGGATTTAGTCATCCAACAATGAATAAAAATGACGAGGGGCGAATTTAGATGACCAGCAGTGAAGACAAATGTTTTTTGGACGAATTTAGTAGCTCACCAATGGAGAAAAATGACTAGGGTGATTTTAAGCACTCGACAGGAGACAAAAAATCATTGGGGGTGAATTTAGACATCTGACATAAGAGAAAATGACCTAGGGTGCATTTAGACACCCAACATTAGAGAAAAATGACTCGGGGCGAGTTTAGACACTCAACATCAAGGAAAAAAACCCCGGGGGAAATGGACGAAGCCTAACTAAAGAAAAATGACCCAAAAATGATTAAATGAAACCAGCTTCTCCACTGGGATGCCCATCACCAAGAAAAATTCCTAGAGGGGTATAAATTTTCCCAGGAAAAATAAATTCTCCCAACAATAAAATAAAATTCCAAGAGGAGTGTTGAGGAAAAGATATGAAATTATCTTACTCAAGCATTTTCGGATCTTGCTTGGCTAAGGAAAGATATTTTGGAATGTTACCCTATGTTTATAGACTCAAAAAGTGTTTCCCAATCCACAATTATTAATTACAAGGGCTTAGGCTAAGTTTTTGAATAAAAGATTGTTGCAAAAATATAACATTTTTATACAATTTTATGAATATATCATATTGCAAAAGAAAATTTGGAGATCAAAAGAAAAAATACCAAGACACATATGAACACAAATGAGACAGAATAACAATCGCTTTATTTCATTCCAAGAAATCAAAAGAATTGTTCTCTTTACAAAATCCCTGTGGGGGGCATGGACCAAGGTCAAACTTACATATCCCCGATGAAAACCATACAAAAGGACTCTGACAAGAAGTAAAAAATGAACTTTAAAATTGGATCAACTTGCCACAGACTGGTGCCCACTTGACTCTACATAATAACATTTATCAGTCATGAAATTTAATTCATAAACAATCAAGTCTACACAGACTATCAAAGATAGATCAACACCTTTGAAACAAGCGTCTGGATTATATGATTAAGTTTTGAACCTTGATGTCTATAATAGGACCCCGTTGTCATAAAAGAGAATTAGGCTTTTGATGAATTGAAGAATGAATGAAAACTGAACTATCTCAATAAAACTTAAGAACAAACCTTTGTATGCTTTCTCCTTCTATTCTCCCATTGTTCTTCCTTCTCATTTGGTTGTTATGCATTCCAAATTAGTTGAAGTAGTTCAACTACTTCATTTAGTTAAGTTAACTAAAACTCAACTAAGTTTTAGTTTAGGGGAAGAATTAATAATAATAATAATAATAATAATAATAAGGGTCTTTTAATAAATAATAACTAGTAGGTGGGACCCCTTGTGACTCCCTTTAATTTTTTAACAAAATTAAACATAACTAGACAATAAAACAAGCACATCCCTCCTTGTGGCTCCCATAATCATTTCCGTAATTTGAAAATTAAATATCAATGATATTTCAAATCATATCCAAACATATAATATCCAAAATATCCAAAAGGAGTTTGTTGTTCAAAACCTTCAACAATCCACTGTCCTCAATAAAACAATAATAAAGTATAATAAAAAACAGTTTTTGCCACTTTGAGAGGCAATTTTTCCTTTGTTGTTGATATCCCCTTTTGACTTTCCTGAATTAGCCTTAGGTTGTGTAGAGCCTTGAGGCTTGATCATACCGATGACATGGGAGAAGTCATCTTTCAAGTGCATACATGATGATATGGATTTGGCTGAATCACTTGAAGGAGAGGAGGGGGAAGAAACAACTTTTCCTTTATCATGCATTTGGTGGGCTTCAGTTTTGAGTCTTTTGCTTGCGTGCAAGGACTGTACAGGGGAAATCTATACATTTGGGTTAACAAGTGGAGGAGGAGCAGGTAAAGACAAATTTGGCCAGCCACGATGGTGGGAGACTGTTGGGTGAACAATCTCATGCCATCCTTCGTTCTCGGGAACTTCAGTTTGCAAAGAAACATGAGGGGGTACAGGGATACCGGGGATATGTTGGGGTTGGAAAGGAGGCCTCTATGTTTTAGGTTGGACTACCCCTTGTCCAATCCAATTGAAAAATCTAGCTTGGAAGAGTTGGTTTAAATCTTGAGGATCTGCATCAAAATATATCGAGAATCTGGGCCTTCTAGGCCCTCTGTTCCAATTCCCTCTGCCCCTATTATTTCAGCCATGACTTTCTCTACTGAAGAAGCTCATCATGTATGCAACAATTATTAGCAACTAGCTTATTAAACAAACCATACATGACATTCTCTTACTATGAAACAAAGTTTGTCTCAACAATCACATCAAACCCATGAAATCTAACCCATAAAATTCATTTAATAATTGTCAATGAGCAGGGGGTGAATTAGGGATCAAGGATATTTGATGGGATTGTATTGAGCAAAAAAGTGAGAAAATGAAAGGGAGTAAGAACGTGATTACTTCTCAACAATTCATTAAACAATTGATTGTACAACAATAACCAAAACATATCAGTTGTCATCTATCTCTGTGTTATTCTTTTAATCACTGCCATACATAACTTTTATTTAATTTTAATGAACAGGGCATGCAAAATGAATCTGGGATCGTGAGGGGATTTGTAATGAGTGAAAAAAGTGAGAAAATGACAGGGAATTAGATGGATATTGTTCATAAAATAAATTAACTCAATCAATTATCATAACTCTGTTCAAATTTTAATCCAAAAAGCTTCCACCTCAAGGCCAAAACATTCATTATTTCTCAATTATATACAAAACTGCTTGTTGTCTCAATAATTAAATTTCCCAGAATTCCTTAATTCATAATAGTCTGTGCATTGTAACATTTATAACTTATGAAAACCTTTCCCATTCAACAATACTGTATATACTAACATTGATCTCTTCTTTTAAAAATATTCAAAACATGCACAACAATTCTTGTTATATTATGCCCAACATTTATCCCTGATAATCAATAATGCACCATGATAAACAATCAATAGTCGTTGTTCTCTAATAAAAAATCGGCCCCGATTTAGTATACACAAGTGCCTTTTCAAAAAAACATGGATAGACTTAAAATCATGTCCAATCTTACACAAGTCTTCAATCATATCATCGACACAATCTGAAATCAACAACAACAATCAATCTCCCAAAAAAATGGAACCCCAAGCTTACTCTCTATGTGAAATAGTATATATGGATTTCCTTTTAAAGGGAACGAGCCACAAAACTATATCATGTATGAAGAGAACATAGTGGTATTGACACACAGACACCTCTTTTAACTTGCCAGAACCCCGATCGGGCTTGGTAAAACTCACACATGTGTCTTCTTATGCAATCAAGATCATGCTGAATTAAACACAATTATCGATACCATAAATTAATATAAAGACAACTCTTGACTGTAAGATACCACTCATTTTCTTTCTTATTTTTTCAAACAAATTCATCACAGAAGGGCCAGACAGAGACTCGACCAAGAGGATGGGTTTATAAATGAGAGAGCACGTGTCTTTAAAATTCCATAACCATTAAACTGATAACCCAATACTTGACAAACCCGAGAAGGTGCCCGAAGAGGCATAAACAAGTCAGAGTCCAAGTCGGGCTCTTTAAAAATTAAATGCAGAGAGGCAACGAAACTTGCTTGCCCCTTTTAAAACATAGAGAGATAGTGGTATTCCAAAGCCTCATATCCATTTTCCATCAATTAATCAACCATAGACCACACTGTAATCTTGAAACATAGAGCCATGCTCTTCTAAAAAATACAATCTTCCGTCTTATACTTTCAAGCCTTTGACATAATCATAACTGAACGCCCGAGGAGAGAAAAGGTAATTTGAGTAAAACAACCCAGTTGCACACAGGTGCCTCTAACACTTTGCAGAGAGGAACGAGGGTTAACTTAAACAATGGAGGGTATTCAAATACAACGAGATAATGTCTCTTTCCAATCACCCGAGAGGTTGATAACTTTTGACAACAACAACAATGGGGCTTCAGAACACATAGTCATCATAATAACAAAGATGAGAGGAGCGGGTGAGGAAACTCTTTGTGGAAAAAAATGCCAGGACGCCACTCGTATCAATTTGATACATACACATGCATGCATTAACATTCGGTACCAACCAAGACTTGACCTTTGGAAAGCCTTCAATGAAAAGGCAGTAAGAAATGACCATCAACAACAACTCGGGGTTTAAACAAAAGAACACACCAACTATTGATAGTTGCTCTGCAACTGGATAAGGATTACCACAAAAACCAAGAGGGAAACAAGTTGACATACACTGATATACAGAACGATGAATAAAAACCCTCAATCATCAAACTCAGAGCTCCATTACACCATTGTCACCATTATTCCATAGAGAACAATCAATAAAAACCAAGCTGACCCATAAATAACCAATGCACAACCTTTATATTCAATAATACCCATTTCTCTGCTTACAGTTACCAACATTTTATAGTAATCACAAAGATCCATAACACCATATATACACACAATCATAAAACTCAAGAAAAAACAGAATCCATGCATTATTGAGCCACCACTTGGTTCATAAAACAGAGAGTCCATCATGGATGGAAAGTTCAGAGCCATACCTATGAACAAATCGTTTCAATGGTGAACTGGTCGAGTTTGCCCTTGCCAATCCTGAAAATGCAAAGCTTCACAACCAATAGAGCAACAATGCAACAATGCAACAATGGTAGGGTGACGAGCGATATAGATGTTTGGAGTGACGCGCAGTAAATGCACGTCTCTTCCTCACCTGGCCCCATTCAATTCCATGTATGAGAAAACCCAATAACAATGCATTCACCATTAAATCAAACCATATAACCAATGCAGAGTCAATGCCAATCCATCGTAAGATCTGAGACCATATATCTATTGCATAATGTGCCACTCGAGATATCTCATATATACGTTAACCTTCGCCACAAATCCACATAATAATCACATATCAACATTGTTATATGTGCCTCCATTCGAATTTAATAAAATTTGCATAATCCTTTTACCAAACCATAGTATAATAGCTAGGACTAACACTTGTACCCATTAATTCTTTCATTCAAAGTTTGCATGTAGTCTTTTATCATGGCTTAAGGATTAATACATAGTTCCTTTCCTTTTCCTATAAATCTAGAATCTTTTCATAGTTTTTTTCTTTGTTTTGATCAAGCTCCCATTTAATTATCCCTTGCATATATGTGGATAAGTAATCAATATATGAATTAGTAACAAGGTTATAACATAGCACTTGTAAACCACATGATCCTCATACCCATGGAAATTGTTATGTGTCGCAAGTGATTACCAACAACATTCAACAATAATGCATTAACCACTCATTATCACGCCAAATGAAACCAAGACTACATCATAAAAAATGTAGGACTATGTAGGCAACATCATAACAACATCAAAATATGTGTGATATGTCTATCCTTGCACCTCTAGTCTACAAGGGGTCCCACCTACTAGTATTATATTATTATCATAATTAAATAATAGCGCTTTAGCAATCCTTTGCGGGCGAAATTCATCGTTGTGATTCTAATCGTCAACAAACTGACGACTTCACAGGGAAATTTGTTTCCAATAGATTAAGAACTCATAATATCTAGTTTCACAGACCAGTAACATCATATCAAGAAGATATACATCAAAATGATTATGCCACAGGGGGAAGTGAGCGGATTTAAAGGAAAAATGAGTGGGAATTTGGGAATAACTCATGGAAAGTGTTTAGTATGAGGGGGTTTATCCCTGTAATCATAATCATTCAATTAATCATACTAAGTGTTCTTGACTTCAAGGAGAAAATTTTTCTGATATGCTCTTTTGAATATTGAAATGGATGGAAGAAAAAGAAAGCAGAAGAGGGATAAAACCAACTATCTTATAAAACAACAGTTGAAGTAGATAACAATTTCAATGATGCTTTCGAGGGGAACATCATGACAGCTGTGTAACTTGATTGTTATTGATTAACAATACTTTGCAAAATGGTGTCATCGTGGCAAAACCAATCCAACATTTTATTTTGACAATAAATTAAGTAAAAAAGAAATAAAAAGCAAGAAATGTCATAGCAGAAATGAAAAAAAATAGAATGAAATGACAGAAATGTAAAATTGAAGCAATTAAAACTACTATAATACAAAAAACATTCCATACAACGTTAAACTTTTCAAGTTGGTTCCACATAACGTTTTAAGTGGGAAACGTTAGTGCTATAGGACAACAAACACTCTTGTAAGTCCTTTAGGATGTAAGAATTTGCGCTCAGGACAAAAGCGATCTTAAAAGGACCCAAACATAATTTTTGGAACTTTGAATGCCTTCCTCTATCGACATGAGATGAATCCCACAACAATACCTTCTCATTGAATTTAAATTTGACAGCTTTGAAACTCTTGTTGAAATATCTTTTAACAGTGTGATGTCTTCTCTTTATATTATCCAAGGAAAACATCCTTTGCTCCTCTAAAGCCAAAAGTGCATTCATTCTTTGAGAAACATCAAAAGAATTTAATTCTTTGACCTGTAGCATTAACCTTAGAGAGGAAAGTGCCAGCTTGGTAGGTAGAATGTCTTCTTGACCATAAACAAGCTGGAATGAAGTGCAACCAGTTCTCACCTTGGTGTTAGTGCGATCTGCCCAAAGGGCGTAAGTGAGGCGAGTGTGCCATTGACAAGGCTTATCTTCAATGAGCCTATGGATAATTCTAACCAGATTCTTGTTGGTAGACTCGACCTGCCCATTACCTTTTGGATAATAAGCTGATGAGGTAAAAATTTTAACCCCCAACTTCGCTAAAAATTGGGTTAGCTTAGCATAAATAAAGGCAGGACCATTATCTGTAATGATTTCCAAAGGAAGTCCAAATCTGGAAAAAAATATTAGTTTCAAGAAAAGAAATCACCTGCTCATCCTACGAATGTTTAAGCGGGAAAGCTGCAGTCCATTTCATAAAATAGTCTGTAGCTGTCAAGATAAAAACTTGCCTTGCTGAAGATGGAGGGTTAATAGGACCAATAAAGTCCAAACCCCATTTAGAAAAAGTAAAGTCAGGGAGGACAGGTTGTAAAGGCATAGTAGAAAGTCGTTCTTTCCCAACAAATTTCTGGCACTTGTCACAAGATCTTGAAAAAATATAAGAATCACGAAAGATTGAAGGGTAATAGTACCCTTTCCTGATAATCTTAAAAGAAGTGGTTTTAGCAAAAAAGTGACCTTCTACATGAATAACAGATTTTGAAGAACCATGAGTTTCTTGCAACATTTTTTTTGCTTCCTCATTGTTCACACAATGAAGTAGCATACCATCGACATATATTCTAAACAAGAAGTCTCTATAATGACGTATCTAGCAGATTCGAGGCAAATCCTTCTTCTTTGATAAGTGTCTAAGTTATCTGGACATCTCTAATTTTGCAAGTAGTAAACCAAATATTTATACCAAGGATGTTCAGACATAGGAAGGATTTGATTGTCAATGTAAAACAGTGTTGATAGAGAGCTATCGTGTTCATCAATTTCTTCACTCATTTCAACATGTTGAGATAAGTGAAGGGCCAAGTCACGTCCCTTGACAATTTTAGAAGTCATGATGGTTAGATCATGCTCTTGAATCTTGGCAAGCCAATGTGCAAGCTTTCCTGAAAGATAAGTTTGTGAGAGTAAAAATTTGACAGCAGGTAAAGGGACTTTTACCAGTGTATGCTTACCTAAGATGAAATGGCGAAATTTTTCAACAACTTTAACAAGAGCGAAAGCATGTTTTTCAATAAAAGAATATTTAAATTCATCATCTGATAAGCTTTGACTCATGTAAGCCACTGGTTTTTCATTACCTTGGTCATCACATTGAAGGAGGATAACAAAAACTATTTCCTCTCTGGCATTACTATATATCATAAATTCTTTCTCAAAGTCTGGCTTCGCCAAAACCGATGTGGAGCTGATTTCTTTCTCGATCCCTATGAAATAATTTTTGACATCATCTGTCCAAGAAAAGGAACAATCTTGCTTAAGGAGATTGTGAATTGGCTTGACCATTACAACAAAATCAAGCACAAACCTACAGACAAAGTTAATAACACCCATAAAATATTGAACCTCCTTCTTGGAAGAAGGAGCAGGAAGATTTATGATAGCAGTAATCCTTTTAGGATCAATGTTTATTCCTGAATCTGAGACAATGTGTCCAAGGAGCTTTCCCTTGGTAACGCCAAAAATAGACTTAGAAGGATTTAAAGAAATGCCAAATTTTCTTCATTGTATGAGAATCTTTCTAAGATGAGCGAAATGATCTGATCAATTTTTAGAATACATACTTAAGTCATCAACATAAATTTGAATAATTTTACCGATCAAATCATCAAAAGTTATTTGCATAGCTCTTTGAAAGGTGGAACCTGCATTAGATAAGACAAAAGGCATACATTCATAAGTGAAAGTGCCCCAACGAGTAATAAAAGTGGTTTTAAATCTATTTTCCCTTTTCACCTTGATTTGATTATAACCAAAAAAATCGTCAAGTAAGGAGATCATTTGTGACCCTGCCACTTGCTGCAAAATAATTTCCATATTAGGGAGAGGAAAATGGTCTTTAATGTTGGCCCTATTCAATGCACGAAAATCAACGCATAATCTGATATGACCTGTTGCTTTCTGAATGAGAACCAAATTAGAAACCCACTCAGAATATTTAACAGGAAAAATTATCCCATCATTCAAGAGTTTTTCCAACTCCTTCTGAATAGTTGCTTCTAGTGCAGGGTTAATGGGTCTTTGTTTTTGCCTAACTAGTTTTATGCCTTCCTTGATAGGGATGGCATATTGTATAATTGATCCGGATTATTTTTGGCACGAAATGAGAGCGGGGATATAACATAGAAATATTCAGAGATATTGCAAGAGAGACAACAATATAATGGAGATATAGAGGAAATATAAAAAGAGTCACAGATATACAGTAATACACGATTTCTATTAATGAAATAAATGTACAGAGACTGTAAAAGTACAGAGTGAAAGACTCGCTAGAATGGTGGTNTGATTATTTCTCATATATTGTGCATGGTGTATTGTGGTGTATTGGTTTAACTCTTATACTATTGTTCATTTCTCATTGGATATAATTGAATGGTTTAAGTATAAGTTGAAAAAGGTTTTTAAATTGTACTTGATACTGATTCATCCCCCTCTTAGTATCAACACTTTTATTATAATCTTAAAAACAATTATTTTAGCAAAAAAGTGACCTCCTACATGAATAACAGAATTTGAAGAACCATGACTCTCTTGTAACAATTTATGTGCTTCCTCATTGTTCACACAGTGAAGTAACATACCATCGACAAATATCCTAAACAAGAAGTCTCCTATAGTGACGTATCTAGCTTATTCGAGACTAAGCCTTCTTCTTTGATGAGTGTCTAAGTTATCCGGACATCTTTGATTTTACAAGTAGTAAACCAAATCTCTATACCAAGTATGTTCAAACACAGGAAGGATTTGATTGTCAATGTAAAACAGTGTTGATAGAGAGCTATCATGTTCATCAATTTCTTCACTCATTTCAGCATGCTAAGCTAAGAGAAGGGCTAAGTCACATCCCTTGATAGTTTTAGAAGTCATGATGGTTAGATCATGCTCATGAATCTTGGCAAGCCAATGTGCAAGCTTTCCTGAAAGATAATTCTGTGAGAGTAAAAACTTCACAGCAGGCAAAGGGACTTTTACCAGTATATGCTTACCTAAGATGAAGTGGAGAAATTTTTCAACAGCTTTAACAAGAGCGAAAGCCTTCTTTTCAATAAAAGAATATTTAAATTCATCATCTGACAAGATTTGAATCATGTAAGCCACTGGTTTTTCATTACCTTGGTCATCACGGTGCATGAGGATAGCAGAAACTACTTCCTCTATGGCATTAGTATATATCATAAAGTCTTTCTCAAAATCTGGCTTCGCCAAAACCGGTGCGGAACTGATTGCTTTATTGATCCCTACAAAAGCATTTTTGACGTCATCTGTCGAAGAAAAGGAATGATCTTGCTTAAGCAAATTATGAATTGGTTTTACCATTACAGAAAAATCAGGAACAAACCTACGGACAAAGTTAATAACACCCATAAAATCTTGAACCTCCTTCTTGGAAGTAGGAGCAGGCAGATTTAGGATAGCAGCAATCCCTTAAGGATCAAAGCTTATTCTTGAATCAGAGACAATGTGCTCAAGGAGCTTGCCCTTGGTAATGCCGAAAATAGACTTAGAAGGATTTAGAGAAATGTCAAATTTCCTGCATCACATGAGACCCCTTTTAATATGACCAAAATTATCTGATCGATTTTTAGAACACACAGTTAAGTCATCAACATAGATCTGAATAATTTTTTCGATCAAACTGTCAAAAGTTATTTGCATCGCTCTTTGAAAAGTGGCACCTGCATTAGATAATCCAAAAGGCATACGTTCATAAGAAAAAGTGCCCCAACGAGTAATAAAAGTGGTTTTATATTTACTTGTCCTTTTTACCTTGATTTGATTGTAACCAGAAAAACCATCAAGTAAGGACATCATATGTGACCCTGCAACTTGCTGCAAAATCATTTCCATATTAGGGAGAGGAAAGTGATCTTTTATACTAGCCCTATTCAATGCACGAAAATCTACGCATAATCTGATCTGACGGGTTGTTTTCTGAATAGGAACCAAATTGGAAACCCACTCAAAGTACTTAACCAGGAAAATGATCCCAACCTTCAAGAGTTTTTCCAACTCCTTTCGAATAGTTGCTTCCAGTGCAGGGTTAATGGGTCTTTGTTTTTTCCTAACTGGTTGTATGCCCTCCTTAGTAGGAATGGCATGTTGAATAAGAGCGGGATCAAAACCACGAAGATCCTCATAATACCAAGCAAAAACATCTTGAAATTCACCAAGCAGCTTAGTGAACTTCAATTTTTCTTCATCAGAACATTGGGCACCTATTTTAACATTCTTTGGAGACTCGGGTGTTCCAATGTTCAAGGAAATGGTTTCACCCACTTTCCTTTTTTACTCCTCTTATTTATTTTTTTATTTGTTTCGTACATCACTCGATGAAAACAAACTTTCTATAGGAGTCAAGCCTTTAGGAATTTTTTTATCTTCCATCGATATAATTTCCTTAGGCTTATAAGGTTCATTTTTTATGAAAGCACAGATGCTCTCATCACTAGGGAAGACCTGCCATGACTCTACATTGTCAGGTATGTGTGGACGACATAGATATTGAAAGGTACAATCAAGTCTTTGTGGTAGAATTTGTCGAGTAGGAGAGACTGCAAAAACTGCTAATCGATTAGCCATTGAGTTCAATTCCCTTTTAACATGAGTGATGTTGAAAGATAGTAAGTTTGAGATAAGTGCCCAAATAGTTTGGGTGTAACGTGCATTAACTTGTTGCTAGGAGAGTATATCTTACGTACAAGGTTTACAACAAGTTCGAAATCCCCAAAAATTGTAAGGTGACCACAACCTAGATTATAGTCATTTTCAATGCCTAACAGTAATTCTTCAAATTCATTGACATTGTTTTTGCAAGAAAATTCTAACCTATAGGAAACGTTATGAATCTTACCCATAGGAGAGTACAAGATAATACCAGTTATGTTTCCTTCATTGGAGCATGAACCATCAAAGTGCATATGCCACATCCCATCCTCTAAGTCAATTTGTTCCAAGGCAGTGTTTTCCTCATATGCAAAGATGGAATACACTCCTAGGTCCTCCTCAATATAATTCACTTTAGGTTGTGGGGCGCTTTCTATGTAAGGTGAAATTCTCCCCTCCCTTAGGACTATGATGTTTTGACCATTCCGAGGAACAGATAAGTGTGTCCCATCGAGTGAGAGGTATCCACCCGTCAAATCTTTCCAATCTCTTCCTAAGATGATCGAGTAATTACTCATTGGCATATAAATTACCTAAATTTTAAGGGTTGTCCTTATTTCAGGATGCAGGCACAAAACCAAGGTCACGTCCTTGATTTCACCTATGGTCGTTTATTTTAAACTATTATAAGAGAGCATGCTTCTGGCGTTTTCATTTGTACAAGACAATCCTAGCTCTTCCTTAATAATTTTCAACATTACAGTTGGGCCCGAACCGCCATCAATGAGACAACAATGGGAAAATGTATCCATAATATTTACAGAAATATAAAACGGAGGATTTTTTATAGGGTGTCTAAATTTACGTACACCTAGTTTATTTACAAATGAATCCTCTTCATATGCCTCTTTAGAGAGGTTGGCTACAATGGAAGCTTTACTTTCCATGAAATTTTTCAAATGCTTATGTTGCTCAGGGACGACAACCATGTCCAGGAGGGTAGCATCTACTTTAATGTTGGCCAACTGATTTA
>SNQJ01S0081271.1:1066-35482 GCA_010110895.2 Picea sitchensis
ATTACTAATCTAAATTACAACTAATGGCCTAAAGCCGACATAAATAAAATAGCATTACTAATCTAATATGCCCCAATTAAGGGGTAATGAGCCAATATTAGGGCTTAACAATAAAGAGCTCGCTGAAATAAGGGCAGACATCGAAAAGATCGAACCATGGATGCAACAGAAAGAAAATCCAAGATGGGTATATGAATGGCCCATGAAGGAGCCGAAGATAAAATGGCCAATCAAAGAGTTGATGGCTAGAAGACAGCGTAGGCTATTAAAAGGATGGTTGAGGTATGCTGAAAACCTCAACGGACCTAAGGTAAAGGTTCATGTATGTGAACCAGAGACTGGGAATTTCTCGATGAAGAGAATGAAATGGGATCAGCTGAGGATCTCAAAAACTGCCAGGAGGGCAGGGAGGAAATTCCAGTTTGCCAGGAGGGCAACAAGTTGAGATCATTGCGGGATCTCAGGGACTGTCAGGAGGAAAGCCAAAGAATTTCACATTGCCAGCTGGGCAATGAAATGAGATCGCTGCGGGATCTCAAAGAATGCCAGGAAGGTAGTAGAAGCATCCCATATTTCCAGGTGGGCAGGGAAGAGAAGATGAGATTATCTGAGGGTCTCATGAACTCAAGAGATTCGGAATCAGCTCGAGGAGATGACAGAGCAGGTGAGTTTAGATCAGCAATTGCAGCTGATAGAAGAGGAAGATCAGGATAATATTATGATGATTGGGGGAATTGGAGTATTCCTACCACTTGCCTAGGAGGAGGCAAAAATCTGTGTTGCAGGTGCAGCAACAACAGAAGAACAGTCAGCTGAGACTGTCAAGGAGAAATTGGAGCAGGTGTTTGAAACTGCCCAAGCAGAAGCAGACAAAGGGGAAAATGAGCATTCTGAGGAATGGCTCATTACTTTCAGCCAAGAAGCTGAAAGAGCTGTAGCGCTGAAGCTAACAATAGAAGAAGCAGAAGTAGACGGAGAGGATGATGAGCATTCTAAGGAATGGCTCAGTATTTTCAGCCAGGAGACTGAAAAGACTGCACCATGGGAGGTTGCAGAAGCAGAGGAAGAAGAGGCAGACAACATTTGTTTTGCTGATCTGTGGGAACAGATAGAAGCCCTGGAAGAGAGGGTGAAAGTGCAAGGCGTGTACATCCAACAGGTGAAGTTGGAAATTGAGGAAGGAGGCATGGGAGATCATGATGATCTGCTCATGTGCCCAAGAATTTTGCAGCTGAGGAGACTGCATGAGCAGATCCAGCCACTGGAGCAGCTAGAAGAAGTGATCAAAGAGATCATGGAGCTAATGATCCGATCAGCAGAGACTACCAACAAGGAGAGGTTGAGCAAAAGAGAAGCAGCAACAGCAGCAGAGCAGAAGCAACAACAGAATGGAGCAGATGAATAGCTCCAGAGGATGATTTGGGATCCAGGAGGATTCCAACCGCTTAGAGGGGAAGTGCATGAGCAGGAGCTCATGATTTTGCAGCTGAGGAGTTTGATGTAGGAGCATCTCTCCACGTCATCCAGCCATGTCAGTGTGCATGCATCCAAATTTTGATAGGGAGGCGCAGCCTCATTTAAATTTGAAATGAATGTAATTTAATGGCTTAGGCTGTTGAGCCAGGAAGCCGTGCCTTTGTGCAGGCGTTAGGTAGATCAGCCATTAATGTTTGTATGGATGAGATCTAGATCTGATTCTGGACTAGACAGCCCACTCAATGTAATTGAATAGGGTAGGTAGGTTGGAGGGAAGTGCTCAAAGAGCCCCCTCAGGTAAAAGAGATTTTGATATCTCATTTTGGGAGTGTGGTGGAAAAAGGTGAGATGAGTAGATTTCTGTGAGTAGAGAGCAGAAGAGAGGAGCCAAGACCTTATTACAGGTCGTGCTCAAGAACACATTGTAAATACAGGCATTTTCCATTTTAATACAAACAGAGCAGTTTCTCCTGCATTATTGTGTGTTAAATGAATGTTTGTGAGTGTTCTTCATATGATATGAATGTATGCTGTAGATGTATGTTAGGAATTTGCAGGAGTTATTGATTTCAGGCTTGAGAAGTCTTTGAGGCTTCACACCAGGAGGGTGTGATAGAACATTGCGGGTTCTGGTAACCGTGCATAGAGGTTGCATTTCTGAACTCTGTGGAGTCAGACAGAGACGTGCCAGGTGGGCACAAAAGTTGAAATCATCAACTCGGAAGGAGAAAGACCTCAAGGTTGCTGAACACCTTGGAGGCAAGGTTGTGTGGGAGAAGACACAGTTGCAGACAGAAGCTCTGAGGAGTTCTGTGAAGCTCTGCCAGGAGGGCATTGAGACAGTGTGCAGACAGGCACAGGGAGAAGAGAACTCTTTTGAGTTCTGTGACTTGAAGAAGAATCCACTAAGGGATCTTCACAGGGTTGTTGGACACCCTGCAGATTCAGCAAGGAGTTGCTTGAGGCTGAGGATAGACAGGAGGGCATCCAAACATTCTCCATCTGAGGGAGAAGGGAAGAAGGATAAAATCCCTTAGGGGTCTTAGTGCTTGTAAAAGCTTAGAAGAGATAGCACCTGTGTGTGCATGAGAAGACTCTGCAAGTAGCGCAAGAATTCAAGAATTCTTCAAGGATTCAAAAGGGAGAAAAGCTCAGGAGGAACAACATTTTTATACGCGCAGGCGAGGAGTTCATAGTCGAAGAGCCCACAGAGGAAAGAAGGCAAGGGTTAAAGCCTTTGGAAACTTGGAATTCTTCCAAGTCTGGGAAGGAGAAAATACGCAAGGTCAGGTGGGGGCACAACAGCCATCAGATCGGTAGGAGAATAGATCTGAACCGTTGGTTTTCGCGTCCAGGGAACATCGGAGGAGGAGCGCATAGGAGAAAACGATCTGAGCTGTCAGATCTTGGGCAGACCCCCGACAGCCGTTGGATATTTCAAGAGTTGCACGGTGGTTAAGCTCATGAACAGCAGAGGAAAAGTCCCGACGGGAGCAGGGGATCGGGATATCGAAGTTCTCGAGGTCGAGAAGATCGGGACATCTCAGGTCCCGAAACAACGAAAGAATCACAGCCGTTGGTTTGTGGGATGAAACGTGTCGCATGATCATCTAACATCAGAGATCNATGTCAAAATATCACGAGTCCTAAGGATGAGATGCTCAGGACAACAGAAGTCGTGAAATCGTGAGAGGAGATCTAGGCCGTCTATTTCTAGGACACGTGGTAGCAATCGAGCACCATCGACAAAAGTCTCGACAGGAGGTCGTTCATCGGCTAATTAGGAATCGGGATATCGGAGATCCCGGAAGCAAAGAGTTCGTGCATTTCGGTTTCGTGAAGTCTGAAATGTCGATGGGGTAAAAGGACCGTTGACAGGTCAAAGGTTGCGAGTCCATCGGAGATTAGGCACATCAGGGATCGGCATTTCACGAGTCCCATGGGCATATGCACTTTGGCATTAGAAACCCCAAAACCCGATAGCGAGTCGGGGAAGATCACGGTCAAGTGCAGAAGATCGTGTAGGTGAAGGAAAGGACCTGTGGATAGGGTGTTTACAGAGATTCCAGCAGGGAATCAGAAGAGCTAATTCAACTCATGGTTAGGTGAAGGAGAACGATCTTGTGAGTGGGTGAGGAGTTGTAGCGGAGCTCACGTCGACCTGTGTCAGAAATCAAGAAAAGTGTCTGCCCTGTACCATTCTCCCCACTTTGGTCACTACTGTGAGCTCAGGGAGAAGGACCATTCTTCCCACTCTGGTCACTACCTATGAAATCAAGAAGAATGTATGCCCTGGACCACTCTCTCCACCTTTTTCACTACCTATGAACCCAGAGAAAATGTTCATCCATTGTACAAACCTGGACCATTCTCTCCACTCTAGTCACTACCTGTGAACTCAGAGAGAATGTATATCCATCAACACTCCCTCTCAGTGAGAGGATCAATCTTCCATGAGTCCCATATTGTCCCTGAAGTATACAAAATTCACTTTTGACAAGGGCTTCGTCAAAATATCTTATATCTTCTCATTGGTTGAGATGTATAGGAGATTCACATCTCCCTTCTCGACTTTATCACAGATGTAGTAGTACATGATCTCAATGTGATTCGACTTGTCATGGAATACAGGGTTCTCTGAAAAGCTTTAGACATCATTGATTATCACATAATATCACAGTCAATTCCAGCACATGATCAAATAGTCTAGAAACCATCTTACAGAGCCATACTGCTTCTGTACATGCATCACAAGCTACAATATACTCTTCCTCTGCAATACTGAGTGAGAGATACTTCTGCTTCTTGCTAGTCCAAGATATCATAGCAGAGCCCAAAATGAAGCATACTCATAAAGTACTNTGCAGCTATACATCATTGTTTGAGACATATCTCAAACCAGAGTTTAACTTGCCATGCAAATATGTCAATATGTGCTTTGCGTCAATCCAATGCTCATGTCTTGGTTCCACCTGGAACTTTCACAACAAAGAAAATGTTTGGCCTGGTATTAACAAAATACATCAGTGAGCCAATTAGTTGTCGATATATGTAGGGGTCTACTAGATCATAATCAAAGTCTCTCAACTTATTCAGGTTTGGCACCATGGGAGTTGTCATGGACTTGCAGTCCATCATCCCAAATCTCTCAAGGATCATGATAACATACTCCCTTGACCAGGGAAGATCTCACTTGGCTTTTTCCATAATTATAATCCCAATTAGTAATGCATTAAGCCAAGATCCTTCATTTCAAACTATAAGGTCAACTCCCTCTTTCTAAGAGACCCCTCTTTCCATGAACCTTTTTTTATGCTTTTCAATGTTGTCGTATGTTGCATGCTTGATCTTGTAGATCCACTTGGAAGTCACTTTCCCTCAATTCTAGTAGCATCATATACTCCATTGGTGGCTATCACTCTTGGCAATAACTAATTTTCTCTCAATACCATAATCATGCCTACTCATTGACCTCTCTTGACAATATTTCAACTTTCCAAAGCACACAACATCATGGTAACCACCACATCAACACATTGACACAAACTTCATGTGATGTCGACTACATAGGGTTTGTCACTATTTCCCATGTCCATCTCGATCACTCCTCACCAAATACTCGTGTTCATATAGAACACCAATAACACCCATGCCATGGATTGGTACTTACGCTTAAATTCAAATAGTTGTATAGTAATTTCCTCCATTGGTCTCCATATGGAAATCTTCATCACCCACAAGCATTTCAATGAATCTAAAAAATACACCAATGAGATCAAGAATATCTCAGCCTCATAAGATAATATCTTTCATGCAATGTTTGCTATATCAACATTTCCACATAGGTGCTTCCATGAAAACTTTACACAACAAATAGATCTACCAAGCAATCCAAGGAGACAATTCACATTTTGTCAATGCAATGACAAACATGTACTTACACAACTATATATAGTGTCCCTTCACATGATGCATATTCTACTATGGCCAACACACATCCATCATATACTCAATGTCATATGGCTAACCATATTGATTGTCTAGTGCTAAATTAGACAAGCACAATTTTCCGCAAGTGGTAGTTACTTCCAATGATATAAGATATTACTTTAGTAAACTCTAGAACATCACTAAATAATTACACTCAAAACATTCAACTACTTAGAAACTTCGGTCTCTTCCTTAGATCACTTCCCACATGTGAGAGAGAAAAAAATATGTGTGTTTATTGTTGTGTCTTTCAAGTGTCTTTTTATAGTAATATTAGATTGATCCAAAGAGACACGTTTATTTGAAAATTAAATTTAAAATTAAATTAAATTTTCTTTCTTATAAATAGTTGGAGAATACCTCTCGTAACTACCCAAATATTAACATTAATTTGGTTATAATCCATAGTATTTGACTTTGTTAAATTGTTCCTCCATAATTTATGCGATGTTGATTTTTATATAAGATGATATACAATCGATGCCTTATTAAAATGATGAGTGTTTCATATATATAGAAAATATGGTGACCATCCATGAAAGGATGCGTCCCTTGGATAATAAGTAATTACTTATTTATTATATATATTTATACTAAACTGGCCTCCATAACAAACACAACTTTTTGCTTTTTGCTTTTCACATTATTAACACCGACCATAGTTACAAAATTCAACATTGTCTTCATGAGGGGCCTCTTCGTGGATTAGGTTTTCAACATGGTAAATTTCATCCAAGTTTTCTTCATATTCACAAGGAAACTCATGTTCTTCTTAGTAATATTCCTCGTGATTTAACTATTCAGGCTCTAGTTCCTCAATCAAGTCTTCGTTATCTTCAATAGAATCATGAGGTAATTCTTTATCCTCTTCAAGGGGTTGGTAACCCTATTCATAATATTCTTCCTCGGGATCTTTCCTTCGAGATGCATGATCTTCAAGCCTCTCATCTAGGGCATGCTCAAGACATGGAGGATCTTCATTAATAAAATCTTCATCACTTGCTTGTTTGTTTGGAGGGGGAACGTCTTCAAGGTTCACATCTTCTGAATCATACCATTCTTCTCCCTCCACATTCAACTCCAATATATTGGATAGAACCCAAGGTTGGTCATACTTCTCTCGTATGATGACACAGAGTGTTTTTACTTGGAAGTATGCCTTATCAAGCTATTCCTCTGCTGAAACTTCAAAAAATTTCAGATATTGGTTAATTGCAAGGTCATGCTCTTTTTGTCTTTGTACTGAAATGTCAGTCAATAGATGTAAATATTGGCATTGATCAACCAGTTCCTTGTGAAACGTGTTATCTTCTCTGACACTCTCCTTTATCCTTTAGGATAAGTTCACATTATTTTGGTTCTTCATCCTTAATAAGTGGAGCAACTACCAATGCATTGTTTTCATTCTGACAATGAATATGATGATGAATATTCCCAATGGAATCTTTTCCTAGGGAGTGGTGTGATTCCCTAAGGTCTCCTACAAGAGGACCCAGGAATAAACACTCCCTCTTAAGGGTCGTTGTGAGCTCTTGAAGAGTGTCTTCATATGTTTGAGATTGTGAATTCCCATATTCAATAAATTTTCTAATGATATTTGTGAGAGAGGAGATGGTTTTCAGTTTGCATGTGTATTTGATACAACCATGTACACCAAATGATAGGGATACCAAAAACCATTGTATTCATACATCTTCATGCTCCCCCATACCCTGTATGTATTTCAATAACTTTACTACATGGGAAACAACATGTCCATTGAATTTTGGAATTTTTATTACCATCCTTCCTTATATTTGTTTTGGTATCTAGGGATGCTTTCAAAATAAATACAAGGAAACCATTCCTAAAAATCCATAACTCCATCACTTGGAAAACAACTCAAAATGTACCAGTGGAGTCACTAGATGATCTCTCTAGGATCACCAAAAGAAGGCAATGTAATCACCCTCAGTGGAGTCACCGGGTAAACTTGTAACATAAGGGCTTCTGATGAAATTTTACCAAAGAAAATGTCATTGAGGAAAATGGATCAATCGTCCTTGACAATGATGCCAAAATGTTATTGTAGGATTTGTGCTTGTGCAAATCCCAAAACAAGATCCCCAAATCCTTCATAACTAAGGAATATCCTACCATTGTCACCTTACTAAAAACTTCCATCATTTTAGTGATGGAAGAGATCCACCACAAGGTAGGATTCCCTGGTGACCTCAAGGGATCAAAGTAGCAAGTATAGTATCCAAGTGTACCACCCCCTCTCTTGATCACCGAAAAAAAGGTCCAGGTCAAGGAAATATAAGAGGGATAAGATTTTTTGAGTATCTGCAAGGATCAAGAACACTTTATAGCATTTATATGATTATTTCCAAGTTCAAACAAGAAATAAATGCCTCTTAAAGACACTAGACATGAAAATTTTCCATGGCTGTTACGAATTTGCAGCAATGAACAATAGTACAACAACAACAAATGTTGATAAATAATGTAACTATTGTCAAGTACAACTATCACAAATCCACTAGAGAAATATCCAATTGTTAGATGCATTTTCTGACTATGTTAGGCCACCTTTACAAGAGTGTATGCAACAAATTAAAGTGTTATTAGGTGGTTGTAGCAAACTTTACTAATAGAATTTTTTTTTTTAATGATTTTTCAAGTGTTGGTGTTAGTAAATTTAGTATATAGCTTAAGAGAGTTTAAAGAGAGTGTTTGTTGATCAATTTCACCACAAGAGAGCTATAAATCCAGAGCCTTTAAGGGTTATGGAGTCTTGTAACAACGAGTGAAACTAAACATGGAGCTTGATATAGTTGCAACTAAGAGGTAGGATTCAATCTTTAAGGTTCTAGCACATTAGCACCTTAGATTTTTAATCTTTAGGAGAAGGATTTCTATGGTGCAATCATTTTTGGGCCCTAGAAACCTTTTCTCCCTTCTTGTAGCTTCAACTAGGACAAAATCAAGAATCTAGAGATAAAATCCTAAATTTATAGTACTTTAGGACTTTAAGAGTCTATCCCTACCAAGGATTTATTCACAAATGTTTCAACAAAATTAACCTTGTGAGAGGAGGAATCATTGATGCTCCTCTCTTAGGGTTTCACCAAGAAAGACACCTAGCATGAAAAAGTAAAATTACCATGAAACATTAATAGCATGAGGATAAATTTGAAGAAATTTCAATTACATCACCAAGGTACCATGAGATAAAATCCCAATTATAGAAACTCCTTCGAAAAATCAGCAAAGAGCATCCACAACTTGACCTTCCAAACATAACGCATAAGGTAGAAGAGCTAGATATCCCAATAGGGAAAAAAATTCAGAAGTAATGTCTCTCAAGTCAGAGTTTTGATGATTTTGAATTGAAATTAGAGTTTGTATATTATATGTGACAACCCTAATAGATTTTTCCAAATAAATTTGTCAACAACAAAATAGAAGAGGGATGACCCCTTAATTTGCCTCTACAATATGCCAAAAAATGGAAAATACATCAAATGAAACCCTAAAAGGGTGATGTCATACCCTAGAAGGGTGATGTCATACCCTAGAAGGGTGATTTAATGCTTGTTGATATTATGGTAGCTATAGGATGTATTAACCTCCAACTGTAACCTTTGACAAGACTAGAATATTCTGGGAAGCAAGAGAAACCCTAAAATGTTTGATAATAACCCTAGGAGACAAATCAGCTCAAGAGAATATTTAATATTTAGTTATTAGCCTCCAGAAAGAGAAGTCGACCCAGTCAAGTGAGATAGAGAAGTATAAATAGAGGGCGCTAGAGCTCATTTGTTACTCTCACACTCATAACTGCATAAGACTAGTGGTGTGGAAGTTTGGATAGAGAGTGCAGTTGCAGCTGCTACAACTTGCACTTTCATTTTTCTTTGGAATTTCTCTTGGTTATGGTTTGGAATTTTTGCTTGGTCTTTGGTTATTCTTGATTGGTGCGTTAGACTTGGAGAAAGGTGTGCTACCTTGGTTGGCTATTGGATTGCATCTGAAATTATTCTATCTGTGAAGGTTAAGGTGCTCAAGGGTGGCCTTTGTGCCTATGGTTGGGTGAAAATATTGCTATATTGTCTATGGTGAAACGAGCAGGCCTATTTTTCTAACCACTGGAAGATAGATTGGGAGGATTTGCTCAGTTGCAGTTGCAGTTGTAGTTTAAGTTTTGTTGCAGCCATCAAACCCTAACCCTCTTGTAAAGGCACCTTAAGTAACTATCTTGACCTAATTCCTGGATAGCCTAGTGTTCCCTAGCCTAGCGCACCTCCTGGTACTCTCAGCAAGCCAAGGCGTCAAGTTTGAGTTTTTGGTCAAATTTAAAGGTTGACGAAGTCAAAGTCAAAGGTTGAACAAGCCAAAGAAGTCATGACTTACTCTATGAAGTCAAAAAACAAGTTAGAAGAGGCTTCGAACTTCAAAGTATGGAAAACAAGGATTGACCTCATCCTTACCAAAAATAAAGTGTTGGATATTGTGAAAGGCAAGATCATGGAACCGCTGTTTGAAATAGGAAAAGAGAAGGAACCTTAGAATTTTGCAGTTATGGAGAAGTTCAAGGACAATGACATCAACTCTATGAACATCATAGTGGACTATGTAAAACACCACTTGATACCCTATATCTCTCATCTTGACTCATTTAAGAAGATGTATGATTCCCTAACTAACCTGTTCTTAGTCAGAAGCATTGGACAAGTGATGACTCTTAAGAATGATCTGCGTGACATGAAAATGAATGATGATGATAGCATAACATTATGATTTGTAAGAATCTCTCAGTTAAGAGATCAACTACAAGATATTGAAAAAATCATTTCAGAAAAGGAACTAGTAAATATAGTATTCAATGGAATTCCCAAGATATGGGATGCATTTTCCGCAAGCATGAACACAAGAAAGGAGTATCCCACATTTGAAGAGCTTTGGAATTGTTGTGCTATTAGTGTAAAAGAGAAATCCAAAAAGAAATATGATGATCAAGCCTTCACAACAAAGTTCAAGAATTTCAGGAATAAGAGGAAGTTTGGCTTAAGGAAGAAACCAAATCAAGAAAAGGATATGTCAAAAATACAATGATTCAACTGTTGAAAATATGGTCACTACAAGAACCACTATCCTAAGTTAAATAAAAGGAAGGAAACACACAAAGAAACAGTTTCCGAAGAAAGGGAACCCTCAAAGAAAGCCAAGCAGGATAAAATAGACTTCTTCTTCTAGTCAAGGTAACAATATTCTTCTATAACATAGTTCTTATACATACCATGTTTACATAGTTCCTGTACATATCATGTGTTTCTATTTCTTAGAAGATAATATGGTCAGTGAAACAATACCTATAGAAGAATAACAAGATAAGGATTCCTATTATGTTGATTATAAGTCAAGTAATGTACATGAAAAAGATGAAGTACGTTGACAATATTTGGTGACAAATTCCTAAGGAATCTATTATATAAGTAACAACTTCCATATAGGCCGAAATTAGAATAAAACTTGAAGAGACCCAGAAGGATTTAAACCATAAATAAGTTAGTAATTAAGAGGAAATTAGAATAATACTTGAGACACTTTGCAGAAGGCAATAAGGATGCAGACAAAAGCATGGACTCTCTTAGATGGAGGGAGTTGATTGCATAATTCCAAAATAAGAGCATACATTCATTCATGAAGACCGGATTAGGAGAGGGAGCTAATCCTAAATGATATGATCCATTGAAGAATCCATCAATATTATAAAGTATTTTTCCATGTTTCCCATTGAAAGTAGTAGCCATGATAGGCAACACGTGTTCAGTTTGACTCTAGAAGAAGTCTTCTTCATAAAGAAGCCTTAAGCATCCTTGGTTGTCCATATACATATATGTTCCTATGATGAAAGGAAGAAGTTTGAATGTTCAGGAAGGAGGGGCATGGAATATATAGAAGACTCCATGGACCCCAAAGTTAAAGAGGAAAATGAGGAAGAACATGAAGATTCCAAGAAAGAAAGAAAAACCAGAAGAACAAGTTATTATACCAAAAATCATAAGACTACCAGCATGGTTTGAACCCACTAGAAGTAGTAAAGAAGAAGGAATGGAATTTGTGATAAAGAACATTGTATGTAAGAAATTGTGAGATTCAGAGCTAGAGGTTCTTCCATAAGGAGGGAGAAGACTACGACGACATCTTGTTCTAGTAAACCAGATATACCTCTATCTGAGCTATTATATCTCTTGCAGTATCCATGGATTGAATTTTACATTAGTTGGATGTAAAAGACTGTTCTTCCTAATAAAGCATTTGAGGAAGAAGATTATGTAGAGAAATATCAAGGTTTTGAGGTATACCAAAAAGAGACCCATATATGAAAATGGAAGAAGACCTTGTATGGATTCAAGCAACTTGATGCAGAGTATCTCATATACAACAGAAGCGTGGGGAAAACTTCCTATGATAGAGAAAGTCTATCAGAATGGTTACTCAGAAGTCTGGGATGATGGATTACAAATCCATGGAAAACTCCCACGATGAAAGATATGAAGAAGTTGAGAGACTCTAACCCAGTAGACCCATCTATGTAGAAACAATTGATTGGCTCATAAATGTATTTGGAGAAATACTCAGCCAGATATTTGTTTTGTGGGACGTTTAAGTTATGATATACAACTGCATGGATTTATCGATTTAGATTGGGCAGGGAGTGCTGATGACAAAATAAATTCTACCTAGATATGTTTCAGTTTGATCTTTGCCACGATGTCATGGGCTAACATGAAACAAAATTATGTTGCACTCAACACTACAAAATAAGAGTATATCACATCTTATGATTCTTGTATAGAAGCAATGTGGGTCCATAAGTTGGTTTCTCGACTGTTTGATCAGGTGCTGAATTCGACCATGATATATTGTAATGATCCTAGCTATGTGAAGCTTTCATAGAAACCGGTGTTCCATGACAGGATGAAGTACATTGATATCACGCATTATATTCTCCATGATAAAGTCTAGAAGAGAGAAGTGGTTCTCTAGTATATCTCCACAGATGAGCAGATAGTAGATATTTTGGTAAAACCTTTCTCAAGATGAAAAGTTTGCATACTTAAGGGACAAGTTGGGGCTCATGCAGATGACTTCCTTATTGGAAAAGGAAGTGATTACTGAGGGCGCACTGATATTTTTTTTATTTATGGATAGTCATTTTCTAGTTCGGAAAATGGTCCAGGTTGGGTAGTTCCTTTCTAGTTCGAAAAATGGTCCAGATTGGATAGTCATTTTCGTAATGAAAATGGTTCAATAGATTGTTGATGTACCATAGAAATCAATTCCCCTTGTGGCCAGTGTGGGGGAATGGTCTAGGACAGTCATTCTTCTTGGTAGTCACTCTGAGTAGTGGTCTAGTAGAATGGTATGCCTCGTCGGACAGTCATTCTTTCAAAGTTCACAGTTGTTATTAGTTTCGAAGAATGGTCCAGTTTGGAGGTTCGTGTAGGACATTCACTTCCATAGAAAATGGTCCAGGTAGTCATTCCCTAGGGCATAATCATTCTCTATAGGTTGCATTGTGATTAGTGTCGGAGGAATGGTCGAGTTAGGTGAATTGTCTAGGTTCAACAATCAGGGAAAGGAATTCCCTAGGGCAAACTCATTATTTCTAGGTTGGACTATGATTAGTGATAGAGGAATGGCCCAGTTAGGTGAATGGTCTAGGTTCATAAATCAGGGACAATTATTCTTCTATGCTTGGGAAGAATAGTCCAAATAGGCCATGACTGATGTTTTACTTTATGAGGGAAAAGGCTCTTCCAGATCTCACAGATGTGAGTGGAAGAATGACCCAGATGACTCAGTTTGTATCATGATATTGTTGATATCAGATGGTATGATTGTTTCAGAGACTATATGTCTCTAGATAGTAGTTGTATGCTATTGTGGTGGATGTGATCCACTGGTATTGATTGTGTTTCATTGGTTAGTAGTTGTGTGCTACTAGGAATAGTTGTGTGCTACTAGGAATGGTTGTGTACTACTGGGTAGTAGTTGTGTACTACTATGGATAGAAACAGTTGTGTTCTATCGAATGGAATTGTTCTGATTGCCATGGAGACTATAACTAGTGTTGGAGATGATTTCTAGATAGATGGATAATCATTATGTTGTTGGAAAGACATTCTCCAGGTGAAGAATGGTCCAGGAAGGACAAATTACTGGTGGAAAGACATCCTTCCTGTGGAGGATAGTCCACGTTGAAATATTACTGGTGGATATACATTCTCCCTTTGGAAAATGGTCTAGGATATCCATTCTGTTATGTTTCAATAGATAGATTTCATCATGAAATTTTGTTCAAAATTTGTAGTCCTTGGATATATCTTTCCAACGGGCTATCATACACCTAAAACAAAGGTCGTATGCAAAAGTTATGATCCTGGGAAGTTGATGTACTAACTTACCCAAACAGGGCCCACATGAATTTTGGTGCTTCATCTCCTAGGGTTAGGTTTTTGGATGTCTAGGGGTTTGGCATTCATGTTCATTGTAAAAATTCCTTCAGAGCCTCATTTTACTCATCTTCTTATGAATGAGCACAGTTGTCACATTTCTTCTCAGAGATAAGCCGCCACCATTCCAACAAGCTTGTTTTCCGCTGCATTTTACAGTTTTATCTTATTTCCTTATTGAATAGCAAACCAATTTTACTATATCTCTATTATTCTGTGTTAAACATCTGTTAATAATCTATATTCATTTCGTTCTGCTCATAAAATTTGGATCAACTAAGGGCAAGGACTGAAAATGAACTTCAATTTCATAAATGGGATCACCGCCAGGACAAATCAGATCCCATTTACATCTCCAGACATGTATAAAATCATCAATATTGTCAATCACATCATCAGTTTTATTATAACATGAAGGGACTAGAGTATCCAATGGGTTCCTCTAACACTTATTCACCTTCCAAATCATATAATAGTGCATCATCAAAGTCATGGAAAGGAGTATAACCTACCGTGTTATTTTTTTTATGTGCAAGAGAGATGAGAGCTTGGATGACTTCATTAAATGGAGGAGAAAATACTGGGGCTTTGTTTGTTGATTTTTATATAAGATGATATACAATCTATCCCTTATTACAATAATGAGTGTTTCATACATATAGAACATATGGTGACCATCCATGAAAGGATGTGCCCCTTGGATAATAAATAATTACTTATTTATTATATATGTTTATACTAAAATGGCCTCCATAACAAACAAAACTTTTCACATTATGAAGACCGACCATAGTTACAAAATTCAACACTCCCTCTTAACTAGGAAGGTATTCATAATGATTTGCAAGTTGGTTGTTATATGATCACTCCCTCTTAACTAGGAAGGTACTTACCAACATATGCAACATCAACAACAACCTACCATATGATCTGGAAGAATGTCTTCCCGATGTTGTCCAAACATCAATACTCCCTCTCAATGAGGGAGACATTCTTCATCATGCCATGATTTTCTATAAAGTATATAAACTTCCCCCTAGAGTCATGAGACCAGTTTGTTAGTCTTGGGAGATGTCACTCTCCTACCTGAACCAAGGGGAAAATCCCTCTTTGGTTCTCCCTTTGAGCCAATTGACTCTCTTTAAGATCAAGCTCACTTTGGTTCTTCATGTGATAGAAAATAACATCTTGAGTCTTTGTTATTCCTTATCAAATCACCATGACTAGGACAAATACCATACTAGGTTCATTCACCATAGGTACACCCTTTTAAGTGAATGTTATCCTAATGCTAACTGACACGTGGAAAGCACCTCAAGCACCTTGATTCCATATTATTCCTTGTCATGATCAAGGAAGGAATACGCTTGGGCCCATTTACCACAAGTACACCTTTGTGATAAATGTATCATATCTCCCTTGGTATGCAACCCAATCTAGGATAAGGTCCACCTGATGCTTACTCAGGACATTCACCACAGGTACACCCCTGTGGGTGAATTTCTTCTTGATGTTTCCACACACTGGAGGAACACTTAGCACATTGAGTCTTTTGTTCTTTGAATACTATGCTTGGGCCATTCACCACTGGTCAAATCACCATGACCAATCCTGTGAGAATTTCTTTCCAATGCTGAAACATCAACATCATCAACTGTCATAGCCTGGTCAATATCCTGACACATGGTACATCATATAGAATCAAATATCTGAACCACACTCTATCTGAGTAATCTGGGCATGATGTTGTAGGGATCAAGTGTTGTACACTCATATGAGTTTCCTTGGGATACAAGGACTATTCTTATTAATCTGGTGATTAACTATGACACAAGAAGAATGTTTGTCTTGTATCTCCCCACTCTGGTCACTACTATGAACTCAAGGAGAAGGACCACTCTTCCCACTCTGGTCACTACTATGAAATCAGGAAAAGTGTCTGCCCTGTACCATTCTCCCCACTTTGGTCACTACTGTGAACTCAGGGAGAAGGACCATTCTTCCCACTCTAGTCACTACCTATGGAATCAAGAAGAATGTATGTCCTGGACCACTCTCTCCACCTTTGTCACTACTTATGAACCCAGAAAAAATGTTCATCCATTGTACAAACCTGGACCATTCTCTCCACTCTAGTCACTACCTGTGAACTCAGAGAGAATGTACATCCATCAACACCCTCTCAGTGAGAGGATCAATCTTCCATGAGTCCCAGCTTGTCCCTGAAGTATACAAAATTTACTTTCGACAAGGGCTTTGTCAAAATATCTTATATCTTCTCACTGGTTGAGATGTATAGGAGATTCACATCTCCCTTCTCGGATTTATCATAGATGTAGTAGTACATGATCTCAATATGCTTTGACTTGTCATGGAACATAGGGTTCTCTGGAAATCTTTAGACATCATTGATTATCACATAATATCACAGTCGATTCCAACACATGATCAAATAGTCCAGAAACCATCTTACAGAGACATACTGCTTCCGTACATGCATCACAAGCTCCAATATACTCTTTCTCTACAGTACTGAGTGTGACATACTTCTGCTTCTTGCAAGTCCAAGATATCATAGAAGAGCCCAAAATGAAGCATACTCCTAAAGTACTCTTTTTGTCATCTGGACTCCCTTCCAAATTAGAATATGTATATCCTTGCAGCTATACATCATTGTTTGAGACATATCTCAAACCATAGTTTAATGTGCCATGCAAATATCTCAATATGTGTTTTGCGTCAATCCAATGATCATGTCTTTGTTCCACTTGGAACTTTCACAGCAAAGAAAATGTCCAACTTGGTATTAACAAAATACATCAGTGAGCTAATCAATTGTCGATACATGGAGGGGTCTACTAGATCATAATCAGAGTCTCTCAACTTATTCAAGTTTGGCACCATGGGAGTTGTCATGGACTTGCAGACCATCATCCCAAATCTCTCAACGATCATGATAGTGATAGTCGAAGCAATGACCAACACACGAAGCAATGACAAACATGTACTTACACAACTATATATAGTGACCCTACACATGATGCATCTTCTACTATGACCAACACACACCCATCATATACTCAATGTCATATGGGTAACCATATTGATTTTCTAGTGCTAAATTAGACAAGAACAATTTTCTGCAAGTGATAATTACTTCCAATGATATCAAATATTACTTTAGTAAACTCTAGAACATCACTAAGTAATTACACTCAGAAAATTCAACTACTTAGAAACTTTGTTCTCTTCCTTAGATCACTTCCCACATGTGAGAGAGAAAAAATATGTGTGTTTATTGTTGTGTCTTTCAAGTGTCTTTTTATAGTAATATTAGATTGATCCAAAGAGACACGTCTCTTTGAAAATTAAATTAAATTTTATTTCTTATAAATAGTTGGAGAATACCTCTCGTAACCACCCAAATATTAACATTAATTTGGTTATAATCCATAGTATTTGACTTTGTTAACTTGTTCCTCCATAATTTATGTGATGTTGATTTTTATATAAGATGATATACAATTGATGCCTTATTAAAATGATAAGTGTTTCATATATATAGAAAATATGGTGACCATCCATGAAAGGATGTGTCCCTTGGATAATAAGTAATTACTTATTTATTATATATATTTATACTAAACTGGCCTCCATAACAAACACAACTTTTTGCTTTTTTCTTTTCACATTATGAACATTGACCATAGTTACAAAATTCAACATTGTCTTCACGAGGGGCCTCTTCGTGGATTAGGTTATCAACATGGTGAATTTCATCAAAGTGTTCTTCATATTCACAAGGAAACTCATGTTTTTCTCAGTAATATTCCTCATGATTTACCTATTCAATCTCTAGTTCTTCAATCAAATCTTCATTATCTTCAATAGAATCATGAGGTAATTCTTTATCCTCTTCAAGGGGTTGGTAACCCTATTCATAATATTCTTCCTTGGGATCTTTCCTTCAAGATTCATGATCTTCAAGCCTCTCATCCAAGGCATGCTCAAGACATGGAGGATCTTCATTAATAAAATCTTCATCACTTGCTTGTTTGTTTGGAGGGGGGACTTCATCAAGGTTCACATCTTCTGAATCATACCATTCTTCTCCCTCCACATTCAAATCCAATATATTGGATAGAACCCAAGGTTGTTCATACTTCTCTCGTATGATGACACGAAGTGTTTTTACTTGGAAGTATGCCTTAGCAAGCTATTCCTCTGCTGAAACTTCAAAAAATTTCAGATATTGGTTAATTGCAAGGTCATGCTCTCTTGTCTTTGTACTGAAATGTCAATTAATAGATGTAAATATTGGCATTGATCAATCGGTTCCTTGTGAAATGTGTTATCTTCTCTAACACTCTCCTTTAGCCTTTAGGATAACTTCACATTATTCTGGTTCTTCATCCTTAATAAGTGGAGCAACTACCAATGCATTGTTTTCATTATGATGATGAATATGACGATGAATATTCCCAATGGAATATTCTCCTAGGGAGTGGTGTGATTCCCTAAGGTATCCTAGAAGAGGACCCAGGAATAAACACTCCCTCTTAAGGGTCGTTGTGAGCTCTTGAAGAGTGTCTTCATATGTTTGAGATTGTGAATTCCCATATTCAATAAATTTTCTAATGATATTTGTGAGAGAAGAGATGGTTTTCGGTTTGCATGTGTATTTGATACAACCATGTACACCAAATGATAGGGATACCAAAATCCATTATATTCATACGTCTTCATCCTCCCCCATACCCCATATGTATTTCAATAACTTTATTACATGGGAAACAACATGTTCATTGAATTTTGGAATTTTTATTACCATCCTTCCTTATATTTGTTTCGGTATCTAGGGATGCTTTCAAAATAAATACAAGGAAACCATTCCTAAAAATCCATAACTTCATCACTTGGAAAAAAACTCAAAATTTACTAGTGGAGTCACTAGATGATCTCTCTAGGATCATCAAAAGAAGGCGATGTAATCACCCTCAGTGGAGTCACCAGGTAAACTTGTAAGATAAGGGATTCGGATGAAATTTACCAAAGAAAATGTCATTGAGGAAAATGGATCAATCGTCCTTGACAATGATGCCAAAATGTTATTCTAGGATTTGTACTTGTGCAAACCCCAAACAAGATCCCCAAATCCTGCATAACTAAGGAATATCCTACCATTGTCACCTTAGTAAAAACTTCCATCATTTTAGTGATGGAAGAGATCCACCACAAGGTAGGATTCCCTAGTGACCTCAAGGGATCAAATTAGCGAGTATAGTATCCAATCCTACCACCCCCTCTTTTGATCACCAAAAAAAAGGTCTAGGTCAAGGAAATATAAGAGGGATAAAATTTTTTGAGTATCTGCAAGGATCAAGAACACTTTATAGCATTTATATGATTATTTCCATGTTCAAACAAGAAATAAATGCCTCTTAAAGACACTAGACATGAAAATTTTCCATGGTTGTAACGAATTTGCAGCAATGAACAGTAGTACAACAACAACAAATGTTGATAAAAAATGTAACAATTTTCAAGTAAAACTATCACAAATCCACTAGAGAAATATCCAATTGTTAGATGCATTTTCTGACTATGTTAGGCCACCTTTACAAGAGTGTATGCAACAAATTAAAGTGTTATTAGGTGGTTGTAGCAAACTTTATTAATAGAAAAAGTAATTTAATGAGTTTTCAAGTATTGGTGTTAGTAAATTTAGTATATATATTAAGAGAGTTGAAAGAGAGTGTTTGTTGATCAATTTAACCACGAGAGAGCTATAAAGCCAGAGCCTTTAAGGGTTAAGGAGTCTTGTAACAACAAGTGAAACTAAACATGGAGCTTGATATAGTTGCAACTAAGAGGTAGGATTCAATCTCTAAGGTGCTAGCACATTAGCACCTCAGATGTTTAATCTTTAGGAGAAGGATTTCTATGGTGCAATCATTTTTGGGCCCTAGAAACCTTTTATCCTTTCTTGTAGCTTCAACTAGGACAAAATCAAGAATCTAGGGATAAAATCCTAAATTTATAGTACTTTAGGACTTTAAGAGTCTACCCCTACCAAGGATTTATTCACAAATGTTTCAACAAAATTAACCTTGTGAGGGGGGGAATCATTGATGCTCCTCTCTTAGGGTTTCACCAAGGGGGAATAGTAGTAGGTTGAGTGCACAGGAGGATACAACTGCTCATACAGGATACAGTGTGATTCAGGGGGAGATAGCACCTAGTGATGGGGTGCAGTGGCATACATGAGTACCCAGTAGCATAGTAGACAGTGGACAATTCACCACATCATCGTATGCAGAGAGTGTTTTTGGGGATTCTAGAGTTGGCACTAGCAGGACTGACACTAGTAGTGATGGGTCTGAGATGGCACCTCAGCATGACCATGATCAGGGGTCACACCACTTAGCAGCATAGTTGAGAGTTAGTGAGACTATGATCAGGGCAACCACTAGATGTATTGATGACATGCATGCAATGATGGCAGATTACTATTGGAGAGCATCAGTGGCACAAGGTAGCTCAGATGGAGGATTCTCCATGGATGATTTTCACACTCTCCAAGAGAGAGTGTCTATGATGAGGATTGACTACCAGCAGTTGTTGACAGACGGGGATTATCTACTGAGGGTTGGTGAGATGTATCATGAGGATTTGAGGGAGCAGGAGTTGGAGATGGACCAACTCACTCAGGATTTGGAGAGCACTCAAGGATTCTTGAGAGGCACACAGGCCGCTCCTCAAGAATCAGAGTCTAGATCAGATGGGGAAGTCCGTCGAGATGAGTCTCTTAGGGAGATCAGTAGAGATCCCTTCATCATCTCAGTGGACCCTTTCAGATGTATTAGTCATTCACGTTGATAGAGGATTTTGATGATGCTTGAGAGGAGCACCCGGTTCATGGGGAAACTTCCATTTCTGTCTTGGGATTGGTTGACCTCCATGTAGAGGTTGATCTAGCAACACACCCGAGATCTATGATCGGCATGGAGTCTCGAGGAGGCGACATGAGTATCTTAGGAGCATATAGTGATAAGAAATGATAGTTCATAGAGACATGTCGAGATGTATGATGAGATTTAGAGGGATATAGGCTGCAGGGGAGGAGACACACCTAGGGGAGTATCCATATGTCACTCATTTGCAACAAAACATAGTCATGGGGGATCCCACCTTCCTGTTCCAGTCATTTACATAGAGATGAGAGATTGAGGTTGTTTGACCAGCAGTCAGAGGGGTTAATTCTAGTTGTATTGGATGGTTGGGGATTGTTGAGACCACGGAAACATCACATCATGGATCTAGATGGAAGAGCAGTTTAGAATCATGGGGTGACAATGTGACACCTCCCAGTTCTACAGTAAGCTACATATATGTTTGTTATCCCTTTCCGACACATTTATCATTGTGAGGAGCATAGGAGATAGCGAGATGAGCATAGAGACTACAGCGGTGATTGATCTCACAGGAAGCGTTAGAGGAGATTGGAAGTGATAAACTTCCAAGTTTGCCTATGGAGACGAGTCCGTTTTGTTAGCACGATATTCATGTTGACCTAGGTTGCACCAGAAAGCCACACTCCACCTTGGTTTGGTTTGGGTGATCGTAAATTCTATGCCTGTCTGGTCTAATTTAAGACTAACAGGGTCAGTGGTCCACAGTATTCCGGTTTAGCTCGAGGATCCAAGAGAGGAGGATTGAGGATGTATGTAGAAGCTGAGATAGATGTAAGTTGCTCCTTGTCACAGTGTCAGCATGAGGATCTTCAAAAAAGGTTAGCATGGGACCCAGGGATTACAGGATTGGCAGTTCATTGGCCAAGGAGAGAGTGGACCATTGCAGGGAAAGTTATTCTAACTTTCATTGATCTTGATGTCGAGAGGAGCACATCACTTGAGGGTGCCTCGTGGAGGTCTTGCATCACCTCGGTGGGACATCAACATGTTTGAGTTGATGGAAGTCATGTGGATCTTAGTAGGAATTGGAGGATGGACTCATTTCAATATAAGGCCATGTGTCATATGCACGAGACTTCCACGGGGGTTGTTATCTTTCAGGACTATGCTTTGCAAAGTGTTGCATTCAACTTCTTGATATGGGATCCGAGGGGTGGAGTGCACTATTGTTCTATATTCGTATGGGTTCTACTATGTATCCACAGGTGGTTCTCCAATGTCCCACTTTGAGACATCATCAACTAGGCTGAGATTTATATTAATACATGTGGAATGGATACTAGAGCAAATGCAAATTATTTGAGGCATTGTGGGTCGGCTTTGCATTGATGATGTATTCCATCATTTATGAAATTACATTTCCACACTTGTTGGCTTTGAACATTTGCATTAGTGATTTCCATTTTGACTATTTTGAGCTATAAGTGAATGGAATTCAAGAGGTCATTTTGGGCTGTACTTGGAGAGGAACCTCTGGGTGTAGCTAGCTCATTTAGGTCGGGAGGAGAAACACTACAGGATGGGATGGCACAAAGTGACTTTCAGTGGCGAGGGAAGCCGCGAGGAGAGATAAGGAGCTTTCAAAGGTAAGGTTAATTAATTAATTAAAGTGATTTAATTAGTGGTAAATATTAATAAAATGAAATTCACTTTGGAGGACAAGGTGAGACAAAAGTATAAAGGAGGCAAAGGCCTCTTCTCATTCATTCATGTAGATCTTATTTTGATTTATGGATTCTAGCTAGTGAGCCCAGCATGCAGGGGTTTTGAGGGGTTTTGACATAACAAACCCTAGAGGGCAGTTCGGTGGTGAAAGATTCCACCTATCTTGTCCCAAGATTGGTCTGAGATGCAATACTCTCCCACACCATTCTAGTTCGGATCTACTTAGTTGCAAGAGGGATTTACAGCAACAACAAGCACAGGAAGAGAGAGGACGCGCCATTGGGGGGTTTCCAGCAAAGGGGGCACACCATACTTGGAGAGAGATTCGTTGTAGGAGATTGGCAGGGTTTGTTGAGGATTCTATCACTTGGAATTTCATTGCAGGAATGGACATCATATCTAGTTCTTTGCAGGGGCGGTTTATGGCTCGAGATTATTTCTTCGAAGCGATTAAGGGCGAATTGAAGAAGGAGGGTGTTTTTGAGATCGAGGATCTAATTAGTTTGGAGGGGTTACGCCGGTCGACCACGGACTACCTGACTTTGCGGTGTCGATCTATTTGGATATTTTGAGGAGCATTTGGAGGCCTCCTTTAGCGGGGCCAAATTATCTGATTTGATCATCGGAGTGAAGTTGCACCATTCGATTAGGATTTGGATCTATAGGGTGAGGGATTTTGGAGATTCGGTCATCTGGGTTGTTGTTACCATCACCGGATCTATCAATTGGAATATTTGTTAGGGTGATTGGACACATTTTTGGCGGGTCGAATTATCTGGAGTTTCAGTCATCCAGTCAAGGGTGCACCACTTTCGGTGGGGATTGAGATCTATAGAATTGAGAGGGATCTTGGAGGTCGGTCCACTGGGTTGTTCTTACCATCCACTAGATCTATGGGTTAGCATATTTTATTAGGGTGATTGGACACTTTTTGGCTGGCCGAGGGATGAGTTATTGAGGGTTTAGCCTTATTGGAGTGTGGCATTCTTCATTTGGAGAGTTTGGCATTCAGATCGCTTGTATTGATCTTCATTTCTCGGTGACCGCTTTAGGCATATTGTTGTCTTCTATTGGAGCATTTTTTGTAGCAGCTCTTATCTATTTCTATCTTCTTGGCCATCGATTGAGCATTCCGGTCAGCATCTTCATTGTAGTAGGTTTCCTATTTTATGAATAAAGAAGAATTGAGATGTTTTGTCTTGTCTATCTTATTGCATATGGCAGAATTTATGTTCCATGGATTTATCTGGCTACGTTGACTGCTGCATACACATATAAGCGGATCTAAAGGTAGATCGATGACAAAGTGTTTGATAAAATACCTCACTGAAAAGTTTCAAAAGACGCAAAACAATGATGATCCTTGCATAATGGCTTGGGATCATTACAATTTCTTCTAAGAGAACAACTTATTTACTAGATTTTTGACTGGTATAAGCTTCCCATCATGTCCCACAATTTCTTAGTCGAATCTTCACGATAAATTCAAGAGTATCGAATCTGCAATACAAAGACGAATCATACTTCTTGTTATTCTTTCAAGCTTCTCCCATTCTTCCATTAGAAATGCCTATCGGATGGGTACCTAGACATACTTGATGTCCATTTTTATGGATCTACAAGAATATCTTCCATTTAAAGCTGCAAAATCTCAATGTTCTGGTCATTGAATCTTTCTATCTCTATTCTCAAATGCTTGCCATTCTTTACCACGATCTTTAGCACAATTTATGACTTACAACTCTTAATGTACCTAGGGTTTATCTCTCAGATCCAAGATTGGTAAATCAAGATCGTGCTACTGCGATCAAAGCTTAGCAGCTCTTATATCACATGTTAGGAAATGAGACGCACTTCCATAAACATAGAAGAGAGGAAGAATTTAATCAAGAAAGTAAATAACGATCACCACGGTACACATATATTTTACCACAGGCAAACTGGAAAACCATCATTCCTTGAACATTCTACTCCTTGTTTTCCTATTCATTCAAAATAAAAGGTTACATGTCTAACCTTGGTCCTGAAAATCCTGTCGAAAACATACCCTATTTCTTCTGGAGAGAACAACCACATAGCCAATTCAACTCACATTTGCATGACCATCAACCTAAATCTAAATATTTCTTTAAATATTACTTATCTTATTATTAACTTTTATAGCATTACAACACACCTCTTGATAGGATTTACAGCAATAAAAACCTTAAAAAATGGTTCCAAAAAATGGTTACGGATCCATGTGGATCATTGGCTACAAATCTCGTGGAAATCCTAGGTTACATTACGGTCGAATCAAGTCGAATTACTGTTGAATACTAATTAGGCCTTCATTGGATCTTCAATTAGTTGCCTCATACCTACTATCAACCTCTTGTTGGATTTGATCTCTTTGAGCTTTTATTCCGATTCATTTAACATGTCGAACCACCTCTACCTTTGACTTTGAATTTACGTGGTTGACTACCTTGACATTCAACTTGTTTTCGATCCACCACAACTTCGACACATTTGTCAATCCTCGACTTCAACTGGGTAGGTTGATCCATCTACGACTAGACTTTTCACTTCGAGATATAACAACCCAACATATTTCTACATCATTCTGGGTGTGATCATATAATTCATACATTATTTATCACAAGTAGAATTTAATTTGTTGGCACATGAAGGGGCAGACCTAGGGTCCAATGCTCAAGAGTGCACCAACAAAACTCTAACTACCGGCCCTTTCGGCAGCACATGCGAAATTAAAGATGAAGTCTCATCAGAGGTAGAGGCATGGGTGGTTCCAAGACTCAGTGTTTGCAACCTTAAGGACAGTCGTGGTTCACCCCACCACTGAGACTCGATCCTGAAGTCTTCTTCTTTATTATCTTGGTCAGCGATTCTGAGCATAGAGCTCCAACAATCCTTACTCCACACAATACAAAAAGTTTGAGCAACTCGCTAGATCCTTCTTCAATGTGCTAAAAGCACAGAGCCTTCTACAATATATTGCACTTAGCCTCTTACAAGATGGACAGAGCATTTACAGTCATTACTAGCACTTAGCCTACTTGCAACTCTTCGATCACATACATCACTTATCTCCCTTATCTCCCCTTATCGCCTCTTACTTACTTTGCCTATGCATCTATATATACATACAAAGTGGGCCTAAGCATGGGTAAACCACGGGCCAACATCCCTTCCTCATTACATTAATCCAAAAACCCAAAAGGACCCAAAGGTGGGCCAGATCTGTGATCTCACACTTCGTCTTGCGCTCATCCTTTGATGGTTGTTGAAGTCCCAAAAAATGGTCCAATATGACCAAGCATTCCTCAAAAATTGGTCAAGGGGCCATGAGGCCCCCAACGCTACCTTATTTCGTCCAGGAGTCACTTTCGGTCTGCACAATTACGCTACCAAATACCTGAGCTTGGCTCGACCTAGCCTATTTCTTTGCTTTACTCGCCTCTTGCTTGAAGTGAACTCTTGGATGGTGTTAATATTTCTGACTAGTCCCTCTAGGTGTTGTTTTGCTATAGTCATGACCTATTCCAGCTCTGTTCCTTAGTTCTCAATCTCTAAAAGCAGGATTATTTATGCCTTATCCTGAAAAGGTTGAAGTTGTTAAGTCACCTCCATTACTTTGCTTTGAATCTTTTGGATCTGCTGTTGTGCGATGCACTACTCCACAGGATCACTTCATTTTATTCATGGTTGATAGGGACTTCAAATACATATGAAGTCTCTCTGCGTGCTGCTTCACCTCATGGAGCTGAGACTCCAGTTATGTGGTTAGGGCTCTAGGTTTGGGTTCTCATGTATCATTGCACTTTTTCTACTTAATTTCACATTCTTGATTGGTCAAAACACGGCACTCTCCAACATATTCGAGGCTGATTATTTCTCATTGGTCATGCTCTTCTTACGGGGTACCCAGGATGGCCTAAAGCTCTAGTTCCACAACTCTTTGTTGAAGTTGTTGAATAACTTCAAAAAGCTTCATTACTTGACATTCTAGGGATTCTTCTTCCTTTTTCTCTAAGCCATTCATAGAGCGAAATGCTTTGTTATTTGCCTTTTCGATCTGATCTACTTGCAGAAGATGCTCCCTTCTCTTTTGGATTTTGCTCGTAACTTCCATTGATTCCTTGGATGGCATCCTTCTCTTCTTTGCTTCGTTGCTCGGTAATTTCCTCCTGTGTTTGTTTTAGGGCCTGGGTGGTCTGCGTTGTAGCTTCTTCTTCTTTCCGAAGATGTGCTTCAACTGTGACAACAATCTTGTGGAGTTGTATTGTTTAATCTCCTTCTTCTATTGTGCCTTATATTGGGAGTATGATGGATATTAGCATAGTAAATTTGAGAGGTCTTGTTTTACTCCTTAAATTTCGGTTTCGTTTGTGCAACGGCCTCTTATGGCTAAGCGTTTTTGTTATCTCTTCTATGGTTTTGTTCATAGTTGTGATGAGAAAACTAAAGTCATCTGGGGTGAGTATGGTCATCAGTTTAGTCACAGGTGCTTTCGACTTCTTCCGGAAGGTAGGTTTTGAAGGCGACCCCTTTCTTTTATTTACTTCATCTTCTAGTTTTTGTTCAACCTCTTGGAAGTCTTCATCATTACCTCCTTGATCTAGTGTAATGGGCTGAGTCATACAGATCTACTGTCGACATCCTAGATTTCCACATATTTCTTTGTCTTCTTTGCTTTCTTCACTAAGGGCTAGATGTCCTATCGGCTTAGAACGTTGATTTCTGAAATGTCTCTTGGATCTTTCTTTGAGACAAAGGAGGTTCGTCGACTGACTGTAGTGATCTCCTCTAGGTCTTCTTCATCGGCTTATGAATTGGATTAAGTTCTCTTAGTGCTCATCGGTAGCGATGAGTTAGGTATATAAAGGTGGCAATCCATGCTAAACTTTGTCCGGAGGTCCGAACAACTGTAAAGTGTTGAGGTTATGTAGAGTGCACCTCCTATGGTTTCTTCAGTTGGTTGCATAATATGTATGGAAGGAATTTGATTTCCATTAGCGATTCATGTCATTCGGAGTACCATAAAAGATTACTAAAATTAAGCATATAAGTGGCTCAAAGGGGACAAGGTCAATGAAGGTTGCGCCTTTTGGTAGCTCCAATGCAATAAAAGTGATTGGTATTAGAAGCCAACTAAAACTAAATTCATGCCCCTAATCCACGGGCTTCTGTAGTCAATCTCGAAGGTTGGTTAACTGAGGGTACTTTGCCTAGTTCATCTTCACGTAGTCCCTGCATATCTTCCTCTGGTCAATATGAAGCACGTGCTTACGTTAGTATGTTCTACATTACCGACTTTCTGCGATCGGTTGACATCACGAGTCACTGATGCCGCCATTTCGATAGAGGTTACCTTAGCCTCGATAAGCCCTTCGACCTTCATACATAGCTTTCTTTAATCTTATGTGAAGGAAACTGCGATTAAAGCGGTCTTTCTAGGGTAGTAATCCAAGGGATTCGAATTATTACACGCATACTAAGCCCGATGATCCTATTGATTAGCACTGGATCAACAGTTATGCAACGGTCTAACCATGGGTATCCTCCATGGTAACTTGCCAGCAGCAGCTTCACACAAACATTCACCCTCTGGTGTCTTCCTAAGTGTGGTATTTTCATGACATTTAGCAACTTGGTGGACTGTGCGAGGTTCATTTTGCATTGCTGAGGGATGATCTTGGAATTGTTCCCCTTTTTCATCGTCAGATATTTGTGCAGGGAAATCATATTGTAGGATTTCCGGTCACCAAGTTTGAAGTCGCAAAATTTCAACGCTGTAACCTTGTCTTGTTTTGCGTGGTAGGTGCATACTCATTTCTGTAGATATGCAGTGACTGGGGTGTATTAAAAGTCTCTAGGGACATTGTCTTTGTTAATATCACTACTCAGAGGGGGGTATGTAAGTGGGTAATATGGATGGCACTAACTTCGCGCTAGCCACATTGTTTTTATGCTTAGTTCTTCTTTACGCACCCGACGAGATGTTCCTACTTTTCGGCGGTCGACGGGGAGGCCTACTCTCCTCTAGTCGATGATTCTTGGATACCAGTGGGCGTTCTTCTTTCTAACATGACTCTCTCGGTCATTAAGTCAATCAAAACTTCTTCAACTACTTTCTTAGCATTGAGCTTTCGTCGGAGCATATAAATTTCGAAAAATAGCGAGTCTGGCAGTCTTAGATCGCAGGATGAACAATCTTCTTTAATGATCGATGCCATTCACTGGTTAAGGTGGGCTTGATTCTCAATTTGGCAAAGTTCTTTGGTATCTAACGGGTTAAATAAGAAATTGAAATGGCCTTCTTGCAATGGGTATGGAGCCTCCATTAATTTTGTTTTATCCGTTCTAGTGCTAGCCAATAGTATAGCAATGACCCATAAATGTTTTGACCCATTAGGCGGCGGTCAGTGGACATGACCTCAACAGCTATATTGCTCATCGCGTGAAGTGCCATAGGTCAATCACGATATTCGCGGCCAATTTCGGATTGTAATTTTTCTTTCGTAATGTTCCATGGAATCTCTATAGTTTTCAATCTTCACCCTCTTCTTACATAACTTTCTAGCCTTCTTCCCAGTGGAAGCTTCATCTCGATTGGTTTCTTTCGATTGATTTCTATCCTCCTTGGATATAGTCACTTGGCGTTGTTGAGGTTCTTTCTTAGGGTTCATGGATAACATCTCTTATTTATCCATGATAGAGACTTCAGTCTTCTATGAGTCCTATGATATTCCGGTAACTTCGACATCTATGTTCCTAGTGTGTTATAACTTTGATCTGTCCTATTCTTCAATCAACCCATTTATCCTATCCCTAGTCATGAAGTCTTTTAATTCTTGTCTCTGTTGGTCTAAAACTTTTTCTTCTTCCTTCTTTACGGCAGTCTCTTCCAATCCAAGGATTTCCAAGTAACATGAGTAAGCGGTGCCTTCCTCGATAAATTTGATAATCTCAAAATCTTCCTCCTTGGTTCATTTAGCATTCATGGAATATCCGGTGAGCCTTCCACATGAGGTTTACCAAATTTTCCTGCCGAATAAACCCTATTCACTTAGTGGAAAGCGATCATAGCGAATCCTATAGCTTCCCAATTTCTTTCTATCATGACATTCACAGGCTATATTAAGAAATAGTCGATGTTGAAGTCTCATCCTTCGCTATTTTGTTCTTTTGCTTTAAGATCTCTGATAGTTTGGTGTCTCTGTGATCATTCAAAGTGTCTTTCATGCAGTAACATCTTTTCTAACACTTTCTGGGGTTCTGCTATTTATGTATCTGTCTTAGGGTTTTCTTCATTCCACCGGGTTCATTTCACTTTCAATTTTAGCAATCATTCTAGGGGAATCTAATACTTCATGGTCCAAAACCTTACAACAAATGCCTTCGTTCTTTCACGAGGGGCACTCTTAACTAGATGTCCAGGTCTTACGCAACTATAACATAGGGTTAATCCTCTCTTTCTTTTAAAATGATCCCCGACTATTACATCTTTGTGCACTAGGATCATGGTAGCTAGCATGCAAAAAATTCTTCCTGAATCTTTATGCATCCATTTGTTAGTTTGAACATTCTTTCTATGCATAGGTTTAACACATCTATCGGCCATCCTTGTCGGATCTATTCATATAAAATATTCTTTCTTCTAGCTGTGACCTAGTATTCAAGCTAGGACAAAATCTATCGATCATACCTAAATTCATGTTTGAAACAAAGAATTTCCACTTATCTTGCTTCTATAGAGAACGAAGTTTTAGATCTAAGACTTTTAACTATTCTTACCTGTATCAGAGAACAAATCTTATAGATCTTACCTCTTTCTTGCGGTCGACTGCACTATATGAATCGTGCTCTCCTGGTCGACTTTAGCAGCGCAAGCTTCCGCGAGTCAAGTAGAATGTGTTAGCATAGGGCGCAGTCTATGCAAGGCTTCCTTTGCACAAGATTCTTCTTTTCTGGTTCCCGGCGATCAGTTTTAGGTCTAGCAATGGAACCATTTGTTGTAGCCTACGAGACCCGGGGTTCGAAAGTACTCAGGCTTAGCAAACCCTAACTACCATCCCTTCGACAACACCTACGAAGAAGAAGAAATCTCACCCTAGGTAGAAGCCGGGGGTGATTGTGAAAGACTAGGAGTCGCAACCTTGGGACCTGAGATGGTGGACCTTTACCCACAGAGATTTCCCCCTCTAAAGAGATCTTCTTCTTTATTATCTCGGTCAGTTGCAATTGCAGAGCTCCAACAATCCTTGCCATACGGGGACAAAGGCCTACTTGTGTGACTCACTAGATCCTTCTTCCTTGTGCTAAAAAGAAACGAGAACCTTCTACAATATCTTACACCCAGCCTATTACAATATACACGAGCATTCTGATCATTATAACGCGCCCATTGCTTGCAGCCGATCACATAGACCAACTTATGCTCCATATCTACCCATCACAGTACCCTTCAATGTACATCTATTTATACATACAAAGTGGGCCTAAGTGTCAGTAAACCCATAGAGTACGACATCCCTCCATTACATTAACTAAAAACCCAAAAAGGGACCCAAAGTGGTCCGAGATCCCATGATCTACGGTTCACATTAGCTCCATCTTTGATAGGGCGTCGAAGTCCCAAAATGTCCCAACTATGACCAAGTATTCCTCAAAACTTGGTCAGGGCCAACTATAATCCTTCACTTCATAATTAATTAGATTGTAAAGTATACCATACTCATGAAAAACACATTAACTCTAGATCAACCAAACCCGCAATTAAAAGGAAATCCATGATCAACTCAAATAACTAGATTGATGAAATCCAAGATTTCCCAATTTCCTAGTATATATAGAATTGAGGATAGGTCGCAAAATAAGATGAGTGAATTAATACCTAATCATAAACAACACCCATCAACCTTTACACCAAATCAATGTCATCAATCATCCTAGAAAAAATGAATATTAATTTATTTGAATTAGTTCAATAAAGTGAAATTTCAAAATAGAATTATAAAGGTAAATGAAATAGACCTTTTAACTTATAAATGGAAAACATCTTGTTACCATATTCTAATCAAATGTTATAAATTCTTTGAAACAAAATTTATTTTCATTTACAATTATAGTTGTACATGAGGTACATGATTTTGCAATCCACACAAGTCCACAAGGTGATACTCAATTAAATAAAATGTAAATGAATATAATTTATACCTATGGTGCATGCTATGAATTGTCAAAAGGGCCTTTAACCCTCCTTGTATTGAAATTCTTAGAATACTAATATATAATCATGAATTTTTTGAATGTGTAAAACTATGTAATGGGTTTTCAATTCAAACATAGTAATTTTTGAGTGAAGTGTAGGGTAAATTAAGATTAGTATTAATCTATTTAAAATTTATGCATTGTGAATATTTATTTTGATTATATATCTTAAATTAATATTTAAGTGATCTTAGTAACACATATCCATTATAGAAGTTAAAAAAAAATTCATAATAACATTTATTTACTACAATGGAGCTCATTATTGTTACCTAAATTCCAATAATGTAATTCCCAAACACCAAACATATTTTAAACAAGCATGCATAATAAATCAAATTCAGTTGAGGAAAGTTTAATACATTTCCCGAAAAATGAATTTTGCAACACGCCAAAAAACCATTTTTAAGACTAAAGTCTTTGATACCATCAAAATTTGATAAAAACCATAAAAACCCAAATCAAAACCAATCCCATATCATCCAAATTCAATGAATTCTATATATATTACTATAAATTTAAGCTTGACAATTATCTTAATGAAATAATTCTCGCTCAAATACTCTTTGTGGCAAATACAAGAATAAAATCCATTTTGTTTATATTAAATGGATGAAACATTAATTTTATTTTATAAATTTAACTAATTTATATCTAAATACATTATATTCAGCTAATTTTATATAAAATATTGACATATTATTTTAAAACTTTAAAATTTCATCGTTTCACTAAACCAATCTTTTAAAAAATGTTTTACTGAAAATATAAAATATTGTATTCCACTAAATAAACAATATTGAATTTTGAATATATGAGATATGAGACAAATTTATAATAATTATAATGAAATAAAATAAAAAACAAAAGTTAGTAGTAATTTAAATTTTACATTTTGAGATTGGATATTTGTTATTTTCAGTGCAAAGAGCATGGAAAGAGGGGTAGAGAGGGGAGAGAATGGGGAGAGAGGAAGAGGGAGAAAATAAAACAAGTTAGCAAGTGTGAGAGAGAGAGATGGGTCAAAGAGAGGAAAATGGGAGAGGGTGTAGAGAGGGTAGAGTGAGAGGGATAAATGTAGGAGAGAGAGAGAGTGATGGGGGGGTGAAACAGAGAGAAGGAGAGAAGGTAAAAGATAGAGATGGGGGAGAGAAAGTGAGAGAGAGAGAAGGTTAGAGAGAGATAGGAGAAATAGAGGAAAGAGAGGGGAAGAAAGAGAGAAAGGGAAAGAGAGAGAAGGAAAGAGAATGGAAGAGAAAAATAGATAGAGGGGAAGGGAGGGAGAGAGGGTGGGAGAGATAATTAGAGGGTGGAGAAGGAGAAGGTGTAGAAGAATGAGTGGGGAGAGATTGAGACAAAGGGAGAAATATGGGAGGAATGATGGAGGAGAGAGGGAGGAAACAAGAGAGGGGAGAGGGGGAGAGTGAAGGGGAGAGAAACACACACACACACACATAGATCTTGTGTTATTAAGAACATGTGTGTGTTCTATTCTTAATAACACAAACATACTTTAGGAATATGCATGTGTTTAAATTTTACTAAACATGCTTTAGGAATGTGTGTGCTCTTTAGTAATGCACATGCTCCTGCATGTGGGGATATTCTAAACATGTGCACATTCTTCATTTATTTATTTCTACTTTGGTACACAAACATGCTTTAGGAATGTGCATGTGTTTTAGGACTGCATGCATGCTTTAGGAATGTGTGTGCTCTTTAGTAATGCACATGCTCCTTAGGAACATGAGGATGTTCCTAAAGCATGTGCACATTCTTTTCATTTTTATTTCTTTTTCAGGTGGGAGTGACAATTCTAGGGTTTCTATTTATTGTGTTGGTTGCCTCATTTTTAGGTTCGAGATGCAAAACCTAGTGGTTTGGTCTACAAATACATTAAAAAAACAATTTTTATGAATACACCTTAATATATCTTTTTTTGAAGTTATTTTTCTATAGGATACACAAATCCATTATCAATGAAACTACATATACATATAGATTCAACTATGCATATTCCAAATATATAATTTAAAAAAAAAATAATATCATCTACTATGTTTAGTATATTTTTCTCTTGACATACATCATAACCCTAAAATGCATACCTCTTTTATTTTCTCTATAACATTTTATCATCATAACCTCTTTTAAAATAAGTTATACGCTGCATTAAAAGGAACTGAAATCTACAATTTTAAAAAAATGTTTGAAAATGATAAGACCCTCGTAGCTTGCAATAACACAAGTCATTGTAATTTGAAGGATATAATGAGTTCCACCATTTAAAGAAAACATAAAATTAATATTAAAAGATACCCCGTACTAGAACAATGGGTTGTCTACAATTTTATAATTTTTTTAAGGAGATTCCATCTTAAAGGTACCCAACACCTATAGAAATGAAAACATAATATTATATTTGTTTGAAAATAACATACCACTATTAGAAAAACTCAAATTTCACAAGTTATTCACAAATTCTATAAAGAAAAAATAGTATCTAGAAAACTAATTCAATTTCCTACATT